>OZ024789.1:6491863-6595630 GCA_964017065.1 Haliclona indistincta
CTGCAACTTTTTAAATTAATTATTTTCCTATGTTAAGATTGGTTTCAGAGGTGGTACCTACCCTGAAATTACTTCATATGTACTAGTGAATAAATGTACAAAGTTTGGTGCTTTTATCCGCAACGTCCCCAAAACCTGAAAATTTGGACATAAGCCGTCTGACTATTAGGGCTTCTATGCTAATGATAATATTTTATGCCATTGTGTAATGATATTCACAACAGCAGTAATGACAATCATGGTAGATCAAACCTTGCAATGATCAGCTGTGTAGGCTCTATTCAAGTGCAGTTTGCGGTTGGCATTATCATTGTCTTGATCCCAGTGACTATCAACACAGTTTATATGAACTACAGTTCACAACTACAGTGTGAACTACTGTACAGTGTTTCACAGAAAATTAACTTTCTCTCCAGGACGCCACTACTGGTGATTCTTCCTCGTCTAACAAACTAACAGACATGTTTGCTATCCTACTGGACCTATGGAACTGTGAGGTCTCTTTCCAAGAACAGAAGATGAAGGTTAGAAAATCGTGCATGTGCTATGTAAATCTAAAATCCTTTTCTTCTTCAGGTGATCAATCGTTATCTTGATGCCTATCACAGTATTTACGATAAAGTGGAGAAGACCAAACTAGCACAGGTAGGTACTGTAGGTACTAGCACAGGTAGGTACTGTAGATACTAGCACAGGTAGGTACTGTAGGTACTAGCACAGGTAGGTACTGTAGGTACTAGCACAGGTAGGTACTGTAGATACTAGCACAGGTAGGTACTGTAGGTACTAGCACAGGTAGGTACTGTAGGTACTAGCACAGGTAGGTACTGTAGATACTAGCACAGGTAGGTACTGTAGATACTAGCACAGGTAGGTACTGTAGATACTAGCACAGGTAGGTACTGTAGATACTAGCACAGGTAGGTACTGTAGGTACTAGCACAGGTAGGTACTGTAGATACTAGCACAGGTAGGTACTGTAGATACTAGCACAGGTAGATACTGTAGATACTAGCACAGGTAGGTACTGTAGATACTAGCACAGGTAGGTACTGTAGGTACTAGCACAGGTAGGTACTGTAGATACTAGCACAGGTAGGTACTGTAGGTACTAGCACAGGTAGGTACTGTAGATACTAGCACAGGTAGGTACTGTAGATACTATAACAATTTTTGAAGATCACTATAATCATGTATATTGTTGGATTTAAAAATCTTGCTGTAGTTCTATTGAAGACAAATTTTGTTGTTACTTAGTGACTGATATATTATTAGAAATAAATATAGAAACGCATTCTATCATTGAGTTAATCAACTGTCATGGTGAACGAAGGCATTGTTCTTGACTTGTGATATTTTTATAAATAGTACGCGATTCTCTTGTTGTAATAAGATATTGCAAAACTAAATAATATTATTCATTCCAATGTCTGTATTGTGCCTTTGTTCCATTGTCTTTCTGAGTACACATTGTTTTCACACCTATTATCTACTCCCCCCTCTCTCACACAGGTCATTCTCTCTCTTGCATCTCTCCGTCCTCGTTTCAATCTCGACTCTCCTTACTTCACTAGCTGCTATAACCAGGAGGTGTCATGCCTCAAGCAGCAAGCAGCCACTGTGAGCTCATTTCTCGAGGATCTGATCGGAGTGGAGCGAGCACACAGCAAGTCAGTGTGTGTATCTGATGAGGATCGTAGCAAAGGACTACCCATTTGTGTCCCTCTCACTCATCCTATCTCACTATCAGGTGAGAATGTACAGTTCAGTATGTGGGAATTTCAAGTGCATGTGTGTATTTACAAATCAATTCAGCAGTTTTATTACTCCTTGCAAGGATAAAGTGTAAACCGTAGAGCATGGAACACTAGTGTGTTAAAATGCCATTAAGTTTTGATCATGCTCCGTTGTGTGAATAAATACCAGTGACTTGACATATTAGTGACTGCAAGGTGACACTTTATACTCAAATCTTTCTTGCAAGAAGTAATAAAACCTCTGTAATGGGCCTTGGTGTGTAAGGAGCTTGTAATTCCAATTAGATTACAGCTGATTGAAAAACTATTCTCCAGTTTGATTAGTTAATGTTGCCGTCGACTAAGACAGAACAAGCGAGTCGCTGCTTTGCTTGTTTGAATTTCGACTGGCTTGCATCGTTTCTGTTCGCTGTTGCTATAGTCTAAACCAGTTGGACAGTGGATCCAATCGGATCTACGCGATTTAGAAGCCCTTGCGCCGTTCCCATAGCGGCAGCTCTTTGGCTTCTAAATCGCGTGGATCCTCGGATGCACTGTCTAACTGTTATTTAAAAGGATAAGTTTGTCTGATTCTTTCTACAATAGAGTATGTTAGCCCTATCACACCTAATATCATGGACTTACTGTCATACTGTCACCATTATTCCTAGACCGTCATGCTCGTCATCGTCACAATTCTTTCTCTCCATTGAGCTGAGACACTATAATTCATAAGTATTCCCACTGTTATGTAGTATCTAGATGCAAGCATCAAATGCAAATTTTATCTAACTTGTCCCAATTATCTTTAACGACGGCAATAGAACTTGATAAAGAAATTTTCAGGGCACTAGTAGCAGACAGTCAGGCTTCAAGTCGCTGTGCATGCATCTGGCTCATGCTGCGTTGATTATGATAAAACATAGTTATTTGAAACTCTCTCAGTGCCCCATCTAGCAGTGATTGATATTAACTGACACTCGTAAGTTCTCTGATATCGCTAGTCTAAGGAAGTTCAAGTACATTTGTGTAATTGGAGAAATAAATACGCTGTGAACACATCATTTGTGTTACTGTGTATGACAAATTTAAGCACGAGTTTACGTGGAGCTGTACAGCTTGCAAGAAACCTTTCCTACAGTAAATTTACGTTCCTGTTTTAGTTTGGGACGCTTCCCTGTATAAAGGTGTTTGGCAAAACAGGTAGATTTCGTAATTGAACGAAATTTGCAAGTTACTGTGAAAATGTTTTAATGTACAAAGTATGTAGTGAGCCTTTCCTGCCCATCACTATTACAGCAGTTTTCCTACTTCTTGCAATAGTAAAGCGTAGACCATAGAGCGTCACCTCATGCACTAATGTGTGAAGTCTTTGATCATCCTCCATCGTGTGAATAAGGTAACAATGCCTTCACACATTAGTGCACGAGGTGACGCTCTACGGTCTACGCTTTACTATTGCAAGAAGCAGGCAAACCGCTGTACTATACTGTGTGATGAATATAATATCTAAGGTCCTAGTTTAAGTAGATGTTGACAGTTAATGCTACTGTAATCTTGATGAAGTGCCCAGTATTACCAGAAGCACATAAAACAAGATCCTATCCATCAAATTGCTGAGAACAGTATGCAACTAGCAATTCATAGTTTGCTGTATGCTCCTTCTTCTTCCTCACTTTATAGTACTCAAAGCACTCAGCTGCTGAGTAGGTCATTTTCTTCTCTTTTATTGTGCTCCTGGTAATCAGCATTAGTACAAAATATTATTAATAAAATAGCAGAATTTACAATTATTTCTGGATAAACTTTTGTGGTATTTGCCTCAAGCTACCAGAAACTTAATTGTGTCTCAATTGAAATTTAGTTTCTAGTGAGAGTGATAGCAGTACCAGTGGATAAACCATGACTTGTGTGGTTTCTTCATTAGGACCGATTGATGACTTGGTTGTCATACAGTATCAATACCTTGTTGTTACAGGGTTTTGCAAGTTGCTTGACCAAACAATTTCCTGTTAGCGCATGCCCATAGCGTGTTTCTGTATACTAATTGAACAGAAAACATACTGTGCGCATGCGCCAGCAAAAAAATTTGGTCAAGCAACCTGCAAAACCCTGTATTACATCTCACTTGTAAACACTGACTGCTTGTCATATAGCCTCATACCCAGGCCTGATTTAGCAGACCTTATAATAGACCTAGGCCTGGTTACGAGGCTACTTGATTGAAAGCACTTCTTACTGATGTAAGAAGTGCTTTCAATCAAGTTGAAACATGCTTTTCCTTTGACACAGCAAGTTAATAACATCAGCTATCTGTAAAATACATGTACCTATCATTGTCTTTGTACACTTCTTATTGTGTTCAGGTGATCTTGGTACTGGTGTTAGTCTCTATCAGTTGGAGTGCCTCTCCTCACCATGTCTGGTCTCTCTCCTGCCTCATGTGATCCAGCAAGCTCTTGATGAATCTGTGAGTGATACAGTAATGATCACTCTCAAATCCAGAAATAGTATTTTGTCAGTATTTAACTTATGTTGTGAGAGCTTTGAAAAATGTGTTCTTGAAAGTGCTCCAGGTATTTCCAAGTACATGTAAGTTGCACAAATTTTCATCAAAATAATTCAGTATCTAAAGGGTTAAGTTGCCCAAATTTTACTCCTTCATTCAACAGAAAATATGGTCTCAATTGACAAAGTTCTGTAATACACCAATTTTTTGGGTGATATTCACGTTATGCAATGACGTACTGAACCAGTTTTGTCACTTTGTGTTGAGGCGGGTTAGTGAGTCCATTATACACATGGGGATTGACATGTGACTATAAGGTTTATTTTAGCAGATTGCGAATGACACATTGCTTGGTATAACTCCTCTTTGAGTAGAAATTTCTGTCAATAGCACTGCATCACATATCTTTCCTCACTATGTCAGTGTGAAAAGTAAAGTAAAAAATTTTTAATAAAAAAGTGAAAAGTGTAGGGATGACTCTTAAAAAAGGAAAGGAACAAGATGGGATGATGCTTGCAAAAGTAAAGGAACAAGATGGAATAATGCTTGCAAATGTAAAAGTCCCAAGTATCCCTACATCAGCGGCTTGCTGCGACGACGTGCAATTGACAAATGCGGAATCCTCTTCTTATACCTTTTACAACCGTCAATTACTTATCAGACCGTGTCCTCCAAAACACAGATACCTCTAGTTATTTACAACTGTCAACTACTTCAACGGACTGCGTCCTCCAAACACAGCTACCTGCAGCTTATTTACAACTGTCAACTACTTCATCGGACTGCGTCCTCCTAAACACAGATACCTATTATTATAGTTATTCACAACCGTCAATTACTTCATCGGACTGCGTCCTCCAAACACAGATTCACAACCGTCCATTACTCCATCGGACTGCGTCCTCCTTCAAGCCGCTGATGTAGGGATACTTGGGACTTTTACATTTGCAAGCATTATTCCATCTTGTTCCTTTACTTTTGCAAGCATCATCCCATCTTGTTCCTTTCCTTTTTTAAGAGTCATCCCTACACTTTTCACTTTTTTATTAAAAATTTTTTACTTTACTTGTTCCTGTTACTTTTTTGATCACTGTCAGTTTGAACTTATTAGTTGTATTCTATGTTAGATGTTATTTCATTCTTACAACTCTGTGAGCAGTATATAGATACTAGTCTAGCAGAGATGTGAACGTGCACACTGCACAGCCTCTTGAGAGTAAGGAGTGTGGTTTAAATGTTTGACTATTACCAATCACAAGAATAATCATTCATTGAAAGGTTTAAAATAGTTAAAGAGGTTGAGGACGCAGACAGCATAATGTCAAGTCCAGGTATGATTTGACAACATGATACTTGTTAGTATTGTAATGGATGAAGAAGAGACTAGCACTGACAATTCATCGATGCTGCGAGCCTAAATAGTAGGAGCACGCCTAGTAGAATCTTGTTGAAGTCATTATCACACTCACAGAGGCTTCTAGTCCTTTGCAACTTACGCTGCGTGGTGTAGGAACCGTACTGTGCGCAGAATCTTGCTGCCGGTAAGCAGGCTAGACATTCAAGTTGTTCACGTCTGTGTAAGTCAGCTTTAACCCGCCATCTGAAGCGTTAACGAACAGATCAGTGTTATTTAGGGTATAGTACTGGTTTAGACACATTTTCATACCTCTGGCTTGCGCGCTGAAGCGTCCAGAGCAGAGACAAAACGCGAGATAGCTGCAAAACCGATGTGGGCGGAGTTAATGATAAGCAGCGACAAGAGGGTTAATTAATGAAGTCGCTAGTCCAAAACGGTCCAAAAACCATGTTTTTCAAGGATTACTCGCTTCTGGTAGTGTTTGATGCCTATCTAAGAAGTAAGTGCACTAACCCTGATATATACACATGCGATGGTGCAGGTTTGGTAGTGATTCGTTCACTCATGACAGCGCTATGCTTGTCAAAGAAGAAGAAGAAGAAGAAGAAGAAGAAGAAGAAAGAAGACGAACAATTCGCGTGGGCGGCAATTTCAGTTTACCACTTTAGAAACGTCTGCCAGCTTCGCCAAAGGTATTTTCTTGCTCAGAACAATCGCCTGATCAATCCTAGATGTCTAGAATCTCGAGAAACGCTATAACAGCGAAGATCTGCAAATGCTCTCTGTCTTGATTTTCGTCGTCAAACAAGCAGTCCCGGCGACTTTCATAGACTTCCTACAAGCGCTTACACTTCAGAGTCACTCAGAGATAGTTAAAATGCAGTATAGATGTATAATAGTAGAGATATGTGCGAAAACTCATTTCACACATGAGTAGCCGCCATCTTAATTCGTGGTCATCCCTACATATCATTGCCTATCGGCAATGATAATACTCTTTCTGTACAATTCGTGGTAAACAAATTTCTAGCATAGCACGTAAGTAGCACCCACGGCAGGTGAGAAGGTGTCTTTACACTATCTCTCTTTGTCAGTCTCTTGCATCCTGTGTGACAGGTTCACACTATCTCAGTGCAAATTATCTTGCATGCAACAACACCTTGTATATGTAATTTAGCTAATAAAAAATTTTCTCTGGAACCATCTTTGTCATACTCACGAGTTTTTACATCTACTCATTCAAACAAGTTCACTATATTGTTGAGCACAGATCTACTGCACTGTACTGTACTGTACTGTACTGCACTGTGCTGTATTGTTCTTCAATATTAATTTAAGTCAAGACTACTGTGTGATATTTGTGGTTTGCTCCTCTCTAGATGGATATATCAACTACTAAAGACAATGATACTCTGCTCACTACTCACTCTCGTCTGTGGAGGAAGGCTCGAGAGAAGTGGGAGAGCTACCAGTTTGGAGTGGACTACAATAGTGAGACTTACCAGAATGTGAGTGACAGTGCACTAGTGGTACTGTACATTTGCACTCACTGCTATACCGGGTGGTAATAGTGTCGTCTCTCTCTCTCTCTCTCTCTCTCTCTCTCTCTCTCTCTCTCTCTCTCTCTCTCTCTCTCTCTCTCTCTCTCTCTCTCTCTCTCTCTCTCTCTCTCTCTCTCTCTCTCTCTTCCGCTCTCTCTCTCTGTCTCTTTGTCTTTCTGTCTCTCTCTCACTATCTCTCTCTCTCTCTCTCTCTCTCTCTCTCCCAGTTGTTCTCCTCTCCTCATACTGAGGATCCTCATGCTTTAGTTGACACACTAGCTCTCTACTGTAAGCAGTACATGCTCCGTCATCATCCAACCACACCAACTGAACAGCAGACAACTCGCCTACAAGCATCATGTCATGTGCTACAAGTAAGTGGTACAGAGAGAGTCTATTTTTATCAGATCGGTATTGTGGTATACAAGATACATACGTAATAGTTATATCACCCCGTATACTCGTGAATTATCCGATTTACAGTCACGAGCACGAGGGCGCGAAGCGCCCGAGTGCTAGTGACTGTAAACGGATAATTCACGAGTATACGGGGTGATATAGCTGATTTATTTCCGTTGCTTCCGGTGGCCGCACCGTTGCTAAATGACGTCAGTAAAACCGCATGGCCACGAGGTAGCTGAGGTCGAGGTCATGGTAGGATCTGCTGTGTAGTGTAGAGACAACGACCATAAGGAGAGCGAAGCAAAGTGTGGAAAACAGGAAAGAAACTACTTATCGTCATTTTGTGTGAGTCTAGCGCTTCGATCGTGCTATCAAGGGGCGAGTTATGCTACGTGTCGCTGCGGAGACTCGTTACACTACAATGTTCTAGGTGTGCTAAGCTGAAAGAACATATCTTTAGCTCGTAGGATCTTTGCTCGTAGGATCGAGAGGTGGCATTTTTTGGCGCTCTGGCAAAAGGAGATGTATCTTCTTCCATCGCTCTTGCTAGTAGGGAATTTTTGCCGAAATCGTGTCTTCTCATTAAATATTCGCCCCTCTGTAACTTATAGACAGAGACCTTTTTGCAAAATCCCAAACATACGTTTCTTCCTTGTGTACCAAAGTTTGTCTGACATTTATGTGGGTGTGGCATGCTCACGAACGAGCACTGTTAACGAGCATGAATCTCATTATATAACAGCCGAACGCTAAAATTAGTACACGCTAAATGTCTTTAAGGTGGCGGGTGCATAATTATAATAACGAATTATTCATAGTAAATTTTGTAGTATAATAATACGTGACCGGCCGGAAGCGCGCACGCGCCGCGTACTAGGTAAAGTAAACTCGATGATGGCTAGGACGTTAAAAATACACAACCTATTATGACGTCTAGTTTCCATATACTTAGCTATTTTTAGATAGTATTCGGCTGTGACCTTTAGCTCCGCCCCCTCTATAAAAAATGCATTCTGTTCGCCCAAGTCGGTCCCTTCGCTCTGTAGCGCTCTGGAGAAGGTTCCTGATCGTGCCCACTAACTGGTTACTGGCCCCACGAGCTGAATAACCGGTAATCCATGCATAGTTCTGAAGCTGACAGCCAGGCAAAGATCCACAACGATTATTTCTCTTGTAAAACGAAGCTCGTGAAAATGAGACGTCACAGAAGGCCAGTCACCTTGCAAGAGGCGAACAGCGCACTAAATGCTGTTCTTTACATTCTAGACTTTTTATTTATAGTAGATACTTACTTTAATACGCAGCTAAAGTTTGGTAACTCTTTCATGAATAAAAATTCGATAAACAAAGAAAAAAACAAACTAGAATTAATGATATTCATACGCACCCGCCACCTTAATCGAAAAAATATTAGTATAAAATATTCTCATTGTAAATAAACACTTGTTTGCTACAAGACCTAGTGTCGACTGGAAGTCACAATTTAGTGGAACACAATACAACACTATTCTGTTCTCAATGTCAACGTTGCTAGCATACGCTTCGCTGACCTTTGCGACATATTGGCAATTTTGCGGCCCATCGCAACGTTATTTTTTTTGTGTTGCAATGACACTCGTGTTCTAGTGTTGACACATGTAAGCAGATACATGTACTGAATGTAGTGTACAAATATGAGACCACTTGTTTCAACCTCTAGTTATTTATTCACAGTACTATACTGTAGACAGTATTCCCACTCGATCAAGGCATTCTTGTAATGCAACTTTTTTGTCTCCAGTTACTGACCAGCCGCAACACTCTACTGATTGCAGCTCAGAAGACAGCTGTACTCCACACTCTCTACAGGGACCAGCTGACTCGTCTTGAGGAAGAGAAAAGCCATGCATATCTTCGCTGCCAACCCCTCACCTCTTCCTCTCATCTTCCCTCTGATCGTCAGCTGGAGGAGTTTGTGAGACTAGCTCGCGACAGCAAGAACACCACACAGCTAGACAGGTACGTACCACATCTCCCTCTCTCTCTCTCTCTCTCTCTCTCTCTCTCTCTCTCTCTCTCTCTCTCTCTCTCTCTCTCTCTCTCTCTCTCTCTCCCTCTCTCCCTCTCTCCCTCTCTCTCTCCCTCCCTCCCTCCCTCCCTCGCTCTCCCCTTCCTTCCCTCCCTCCCTCCCTCCCTCCCTCCCTCCCTCCCTCCCTCCCTCCGTCTCTCTTTCTGTCTCTTTCTCTTTCTTTCTCTTATACCCTAATCTTCTCTGTTTTTGTCTGAGCAAGGGCTGTACTTCATGAATTGTACAATACCCATGTTAGCTATCATGTCACTTGAGAGCTGTTATACTTTAGATAATATTTTATCTCTTTTCCCATCTCTCAGGTATAGCATAGACTATGTTCCATTAGCAGTTCATGAGTTAGAGGACAGAGAACTGGGACGATTCAGCTTCAGATCACGAGATGATGTGATGAAGGTACTACAGTACACAGTGTGATCGAGTGCTTCACTGTGATTGTATTAGTTGAGAAATGCACAGAAAAGCATCTCCATACAGTGATAGTGATACTCGGTCTCTAATTTGTTTTGTAGATCCTTACTAGTCGGAATGGATTGCAGAATGTCATCACTACATTGCAGGCTCAAGTGAGTTAGATATTTCAGTGTGTGATGTGCATTTTCAATCGATGCTTCTTTCTTTCTTCAGGTAGCTCAGAATTCACTACTCATTGGTTGTCAACAAAACGCTCTTATCATAAATAATACGGCTGGACTGGAGGAAGACAAGTACAGCAGCTCTCTTTCTCCTCTCCTTCTCCTTCCCTCCTTCCCTCCCTCCCTCCCTCCCTCCCTCCCTTCCTCCCTCCCTCCCTCCCTCCCTCCCTCCCTCCCTCCCTCCCTCCCTCCCTCCCTCCCTCCCTCCCTCCCTCCCTCTCTCTCTCTCTCTCTCTCTCTCTCTCTCTCTCTCTCTCCCTCCCTTCCTGACATACCCTATCTATATCATTGTACAGAAAGTACAGTACATTTGCTGACCTTGTTCGATCAGCATCTCAGCACAGTGAGAAGCTCCAGCTCATTACTGTCATTAAGAACTCATTTGTGTCTCTTCAGAAAGAAAAGGTGTGTACTATCATACAGTGCTATAGTACGGTGCATGGCAAATTTTATCAGTATGCTGTTTCATGTAGTAGCAACTTTTTTCCATCTCACATACTGCAATCCATAAGGCTGTGTGTAGTGTGTGGGTCCGTTGGCTCAGTCGGCAGAGCGTCGTGCTGATAACGCGAAGGTTGTGAGATCGGGACTCACACGGACCATTTTTATACTTCTTGATACTACAGTACCCATGAGCAGGAGTGTACAACTTAGAGCTGTCTTGGCTGTATAATATAATTCATGCGTGCAATAGCTTTTATTTTCAACCACAGCAGCCACTGATGTAGGGATCTATCGTCTGTTAGCAAGTTAATTGTGTTACCATTCCATGCTTGTTCCTTGTTGGTTTACATTGTGGACCAGTGGTAGATTTCACAACCCACAACCCTACATCCTTTTGATTTTGATAGAAATCTTTTTAATTTTATTTTCATATGTTCCACGGTTGTAGCCTCCTTGGAATGATAAGCTACATCTCATTCTGTAGGGTGCTATCAGAGATCACATGATGGCTAAATTCTCGTCTCAATCAACACAATCACGCACTCGAGAAGAGGTTGAGAAGATAAAATGGTCAGAACCAACACCATTATGTGTTGATTTTCTTTCATACATGTGTTTATTCTTCAGTTCACTGATCAGTGAGTTTTGTGTGAACATGATCTCTTCGATGGCTTGTTACTCTCTTCGTCAACAGGTAACAGTTTCTTGCAATTTGTTGTTCTGTGAACGTGTTGCTGTAGATCACACTAGTCTATCAGAAGATGGATAGTCTACTGATGAAGTATCCTAGCACAAGGTATGGTGTGAACAATAGTCCCTTCCATACATTCTCATACGTCATACAAGCGTGTGTAGTATTTTTGTTTAATCTATGACTAAAATCATTGATTTCGCTACTTTTTTAGAGAGGCGTATTTCACTATTGGTGCTTTAAGTATTCCAGCTGTACTGGAATCAACCAAGTGAGTTTAGGTCATTTAGCCTTTTATAGAGCTGCTCTTTGTCTCTTAGACCATCGTATGGTCGTCCTCGTGCAATCTTTTCAGCTGATGGGCGGAGCTTGCTCAACTTGTTCTACATTCCTCATGTGTCTGAGGTAAAGCTCATTAGAAATGTAAAATATCTGTTCTCAAGGTTCTTGCATAGCTTAGTAAAAAATTCAAGCATTTTGATAGCCTTGTTTAGCTCTGTAGTGACACTAATACATGTTCTCTCTCTCACTATACAGGTGGTTACAATGTACAACACACTGTCTATACAGGAGACAACTGACACACTCACTCACATTCTGGTAAGAATTTCACACGTGCTTTTTAGTCTAGCTTACGAATACTGTAAACTTTATAATGTTAATATACATGAATATGCTTTAGATTTGCTTGATTTATTCAGTAAATTTTTGGGTGTATGTATGTATGTGATGGCTAAACCAGTAAATTTCACGATCAAAAGGCACTCATGCAATTTGCAAAAATTAAGCAAGTTTACAGTAGCTACTTTGGTTCATGTACAAATGTCTCTCTCTGTCTCTGTCTCTCTCTTTGTCTGTCTCTATCTCACTCTCTCTCGCTCTCTCTCTCTCTCTCTCTCTCTCTCCTCTCTCTCTCTCTCTGTCTCTCTCTCACTCTCTCACTCACTCACTCACTCACTCACTCACTCACTCACTCACTCACTCACTCACTCACTCACTCTCTCTCTCTCACTCACTCTCTCTCTCTCTCTCTCTCTCTCTCTGTCTCTCTGTCTCTCTCTCTCTCTCTCTCTCTCTCTCTCTCTCTCTCTCTCTCTCTCTCTCTCTCTCTCTCTCTCTCTCTCTCTCTCTCTCTCTCTCTCTCTCTCTCTCTCTCTCTCCTCTCTCTCTCTGTAGCGTCTATCCTCCATATTGTATGATATCATCATGTACCACTCTGCCAGCAGTAAGCTAGCTAACATGTGTTTGAACTCATCAGTTCAATATGCTGGAATAGAAGACATTGGTGAGTGACTAAGTCTGCCATCATGTATCTATTCACTTGTGTACAGTAACATTGGAAATTTTGATGTATAAAGCTAAAATTTTGTGCTTCAATGAGAAGTTTTCATGAAAATTTTAAGCGCAATCTTTCTCCATTTTTGGTGTTTATTATTGATTGTGTATGTTGTGCTTCAGGTCATGATATCCATCAGTTGCAGTCTCAGATCAATCAGCTCGATAATCCTACTGATCCACAAGATGTGAGTCATCATCATACTACATCACCATCGCCATTATCTTTCACTTCACAAGCATTGCTAAACTGTGTTGGCTGTGTTGAATATAGAAAATAATTTAAATGTAAAGTTAATGTGTCTATTACCTCAGGGCTTGTTTTTTGCGGCACAAAATAAATTAAAATTTGTAACGTTTGGGAAATTTGAACATGACTTTGTGTAAAGAAACCATGACATCTGGTTAGAGAAGGTTAATTTTAAAATGCAGTAGAAATGTATAACAGTAGAGATATGTGCGAAAACTCATTTTCACACAAGAGTAGCCGCCACCTTAATTTGCCATCATCCCTTCATATCAATGCCGACCAGCAATGATAACGCTGTTGTTACCTGATTCTTTTGATTTTCAATCACTCTTGTTCTTGTACAGTGTATATGTACTTCTCTACAATAAAGATGTGATATCTGTTGTCTGCTCAGGTACTTCAGTTCCTGGTACTGCAGCGTGATAGTCTACTTCACTCACAGACAGTAGTAGTGAATCATTATCTCAGACACACTCTACTAGTCAATGGTACTCATGATCTAATCAAGGTACAGAGAGATACACTCTACCACATGCTGTAGAAAATTATTAGTCAATAATACCGTAGACCTAGAAAATTTGTACATAAAGTTTGCATGATAACCACACGTTATATATTCGAGCAACAAAAAAAATTAAAAACCTTTATATGACAGAAATAATATTTTATGCATATAGTTCACTGCATATTAAGAATGTTGTACTGTGGTTTTATTGTGCTTAAAATTTTCTTTTCTAATCTTTCAGACATTAGATGATGTGTGTATTCCATCGCTGAGTGGGCTGTACTACAATGCTGATCAGCCCCACCCACTGTCACACCCACTCATGCCAGTCCCTCACACTCACACTGGAGAATGTGACACCTTGTTTCCATGGCGACAGTTCGTACAACGGTCAGTAAACTCGCATCAAAATCCTGTTATAATGCTGCTCCAGTAGAAACTGATCCAAGTTCAGTCATTTCATAGTGTACTTGTGATAAATACTAATGAAAACTACACTGTAGTCTCAGCTACATAGTCTACATACAGTGTAGCAGCTGACACAACAGTTCATACATGCAACAGGACTAGTTTCCAAATTGTGCAGGAGGGTACGCAATTTTGAAATTGGTATGCAATTTAGCAATTGATAAAAAGCACACCGCAATTGCGCAAAAAGAGCGGAACATACATGCTAGTGACAAAATTGTGTATAGTTTCGAACTCTACAGTCATAAAGCAGTTTCATCATTATGGTGAGAATCTCTTTCCTATACTATGTCATTTCTATAAAACAAAGTTTCTATGGGAACAGCTGAGTATGCCCTCTTCAAAATAAAAATCAATCCTCTGTCATGTTTATGATAGTTTTATGTTTCTCTCATCAGTAATGGAGTGTGTCTGGTGTCAAGTGTTCAGTTTGTTGATGTCTACTCTCATGTGTTCCTCTCCATAGCATCTCTCGACCCTAGAGGACGGTAAGAAATGACATAATTCAATTTTACTGTCTCACATAATTCATATTCACATAATTAAACAGTTAGTACATTCTAGCTATTTACGCATGTGCAAAGACATTGCGGTACTCATTTCTCATCATACTTGAATATGTGATAAATCAATTCTGCAAAAGAACACAATAGTTCTTGCTGTATACAGTGGATCCCCTCTTAGAGGACACCCCTCATCCCTCTATAATGGACACTTACTGAATCCCAAATATAACCCACATAATGTATAATAAACCCCTGACCAGAGGACACCCTCTCTACAATATGGCCGATTTTTGTTGGTCCCAATGGTGTCCGCCTTAGAGAGGTTCCACTGTATATCGAGAAAGTTTCTAAAAATTGTTTGCATGTTTCTTTCTTCTATCTGCAGTCAAATAGCCAGTGGGGAGCTCATGGGCTTATCTCTGTTACTAGAAGACGTTCTGTTCGCTAGTAACTTTATAACTCGTTCGGTCTCTCCATGGTTCAACCCTTCTCCATCACTATTCTCTCAGCATCCTTCCTCCTCTATTCCTCCACGCATCTCACGCAGCAGGAGATTGTCTCAGGTCTCACTATCCAGTGCCTGGGGACCTGTCAGTGCTAGTCGTGTATCAGTATGCTCCTCCCCTCTCCCTCCCCTCCCTCCTATACCATCGACTAAACTGATCTGCAAGTTCCTCTGTGTGTGTTTGCAACTGGAGCAACTGCGTGTGGAGTGGGGGTGCAGTCTTGTGGGCGTGACTGCTCAGACAGTGACCAAGGAGGCACGTCATTTGGACGAGCTGTTTCAGAGTAAAGTTGTTAATGTGGCTCGTCGGATAGTAGCTCGACAAGAGGCAAAGGCACTTCTGAGAGCACATGCTGAAACTGTGAGTTAGCAATAAATTTGACTTCTGTTACCTGTCTAGTAATTTTTTTTGAGTTGCATATCATAATGATTCATTTTTTGCGTCATTGAAAGTTAAAGTTACGTTTGTTCACAGGATACATAATACAATTTTTGAAAGTTAGTATTATGTTAGTTATATTCACAGGATACAGTTACTGAGAGCTTGTCTACTACCACAGTACAGACTGATACTGACATCACTATTGATGATATTGAACAATCCAGGTCACTCAATGAAGTCGCTTTACGTGAAACACAGGTATACTACAGTACATGACATGGACTAACTTAACTTTTGTTTTCCTTACCTTATTTTGCTGTATCACCTATTTTACACACTTGCCCTTGTTTGTCTATCATAAAAAAATAATAAAAAATGGATGACTTCCTAGTTTCATGAAATTTATACCACAAGTGTTTGAATTTGCGTAATTTTGATGAATGAACAATTCAATAAAGTTTGACTGTTTTGGTCCACTTGTTACTTCACAATGACATCCTTGACTCTGTTCTCTTCTTTCTGGTACAGCTGTCTCGTTTGAAGGATATGGTGGACCAGTTGTTGTTGCAGGAGGAGATTCGTCTAGTGAGCAGTCTACTGAAGCAAGCACTGCAGGAACACCAGAGAGACACAGAGACACTGCCACTGGACCTGTGGAAGAAAAGTGTATGTTTGACAGATAGTAAATCATAATTGGAGCAAATTTGTGAATTAGACTTACATGTGTATGTGCTTTTTCTCACCAAGAAACCACAATACATAATTCTACAATTGTATTGTATTGTACTGTATAACTATTACCTTTCCATTGCAAAAATTATTTCACTGTTAAAACTAAAAACGTAAAAAATTGTACTGTAATGGATATTAGCACAGAAATGAAATGGTGCTTAAAAATTTTTTTTTTTCGTTTTGTGTTACAGACTATGAAGGAGATCATGGGTGTTCCTCGTCCTCATCTGGTGGAAGACTTTCTCCATTCCCTGCACTCTAAGATGGCTGCCACATCAGGCCCCACTGGTGTGGTTGAACTACCACAGGTATATCCAGTAGCTCCTGGTATATCTGCAATAGATAATTCATGTTGTAACTCTTATAGGATCACTTCATGTCATGTGTGAACCAGCTCTCCTGTGCTGTGCTGGAGAGAGAAAGAGAATGCTATCAGCTGTATGCTCATCCTCTCTTGTGCTTTCTTGCATTTTATCATCTACTTTTCTATAGGTATGCAACTTTCTATGAGTCAACCTTGCTCAGTCTGTATCACCAGCTGTACCTCAAAAACCAGGTATGTGGTACAATGAATATGCTTACAGAATTGCCAGTTAAATTTTGCATGTATTTTCTTTTCTTTCTTCTACACGTACCTCTACCTCTCTCCCCCCCTCTCTCTCTTCCTCTCTCTCTCCCCCTCTCTCTCTCTCTCTCTCTTCCTCTCCCTCTCTCTCTCTTCCTCTCTCTCTCCTCCCCCTCTCTCTTCCTCTCCCTTCCTTTCTTATCTACAGGAGATTGAAGGTCAACAGCAACAAATTGAGAAGTTGTCTACAGAATCACGAGAGGAGAATATTGTTCAAGTTGCTGAGCACACTCACTCTCTTATACTAGGTTCATTGTATCATATCGTATAGCGGGACATTTTGGAGGGTCAAAATTTTTGGTGAATGACCCAGATTTTGTGATTTGGCGAATTTAATTTTGCCGCCCAGCACCTGGCTTACGTGTATTACTGTAATAGAAAAGGCAGATTTTACGATTTGGCAAATTCGCCAAAATTTTAGTCCACCATAATTTCTAGCTATACAGCAATAGACTCAAATTCATATTGTATTCTTCCTTTTAGAAATTACTGCGTTGCGTCTTGAGAGGGATAGCTTGCAACAACAACTGAAGCAAAGTGTAAGCAGCTGCTAGAGTTCATATATCCCGCCCAGGCTTGGTCATCAATTGTAGCATCCATCATTGAGCAGTTGTATCCATTGTACATGTGTGAATGTGCTTGCTCACTCACTCTCGAGGCTTATCCTGACTACACCAGTGGTGTAGCTATTACATGTGATGAAACATTCCAAGTTTAAAGCACCTTTTAAAGTGGTGATTTTAGAGTGGTAGAGCCTGCCTTTTGTCATAGTGAGCATCCACACATGCCCAGAGTACTGTGGTAGACTGGTAGTAAACCATTAATGTTACTATATATCTATCTTTCAGGAGGAGAAGATGAGAAAGCAGATACTGAGAGAGTATCAGTCACTGATGCGTGAGCTGTTATCATCATCTCTGTCCGTGAAGGACCAGTATGAGCAGTATAGGTATGCTATGTATAGGTTAACCCATGGAAATACACAATATACTCGAGGCTGGTTGAATATCATGCAACACAAGGTTACGTAAGACCTCGTTGCTGTCATGCTACTTCTAATCCTGCTCACACCTTGATTTCTTGTACATATTTTCTCTTTTTTATGGAGGTGATCAAATCAGTGACTTTGTTCCTTCTCATGTGCATAGGAAGAAGCTATTCAAGGAGACTGTTTCTGGTTTGTACAATGTGAAGCAGCAAGCATTCTCTAGTATAGCTGCACTGAGAGAGAAGATGTCTGGTAGCACCATCCCTCCACGTGACATTCACTACGTGCAAGATCAGAATATTCATCTAAATGCTTTGGTATATGAACACACATGAATGTATATGCATGACTTTTCATCCCCTGACAACAAGTAACACGAACTTAGATATCTACAGCATGTCTCTGTTTGCATATAAATTTGAATATTTGTAGCGTACAACAAAGTTTCAAAATGAGATTGTTACAAAATTTTACATGTAGATTCAAATTGTTGTCTTGGTTAAACCTTAAAGTGCATTCACTGGATCATATTTCTTATGCTGTGTTGGCTGTTTAATCTCCTCCTCTGCTACTCAGATCACAAAACTCCGGTCACTAGACCACTGGAGAAGACAGCAGATGATAGCATCCACAGATCACCAGGTACACCCAGCAACTGTCTTTCCCACTTCTAGATAAGTGCTCAAATAACGTTTTACGGACTTAATTTAGGTGTTCAAAATATTTTTTTAACATGTGAAATAAATAGTTGTTTCTTTGTTTCTCTCACTCCAGTTTGCTGAGCTAGAGAATGAGCTGGAGGAGACCAAGTTTAAGTTACGCAAGCTTGAACTAGAGTCAAATGATGAGAGACAGTCACTCAACCATCAGATACAGGCTCTGCAAAAGGTACATTTACCAGCAATTGTATTCCTCTAGTGAATGTGATGATGACTATTATGTGCACTTTCAGAATCTTATTCAAGAGGAGAAAAGATGTACATTGCTACTAAAAGAGCTTGAATCAGAGGTGAACAGATACATACATGTTACAAGATTTCATTCCTGCACCGATTTGTACCTTTAGAAGCAGCGAAGAACATCAGCTTATGCTGCTGGACTAAAGGACAAGGTTTTGTTCTGTTTGTTCTAGAACAACAATTATGTTGTGTTGTGTTCATTCTAGATGAGTAGCTTGAATCGTGATGAACAGAGATCTCAACTCGATTCAAAGATATCAGAAATGGTGAGCAGCTTATATGGGTTGACCTCCTTCTGTTTACTGAATTGCTAACAGGCTGAAGAGTTGGAAGAGAAAAATAGACTGTTGAAATCATTAGAAGGTGAGACGCCAGCTTTTGTGATCATTGATGTGATAGCTCTCTCTTGTCTGTGCAGCTGAACAGCACAGAGAAAAGAGGAAAGCTGAGCACAACCGAGCACACAGTGCAAAGGTAACCCTCGTGCTTTCTGTCCTCAAATGATCTAACTTTCTATCTCAGACTCTCTCTCTTGCTCGGCAACAACTCAGACAAGAGAAGCAGTTAAAATTGGATGCATTTGAGCAACTTGAAGAGCTCTTGGTTAGTGATTTTACTTCACTCTCTGCAAAAATTTCACTTGTTGACTACAGGTGGACGATGAACCCAAACACTCACGGCGCCCACAGACTGGTATAAACAGTCACATATTCACTCACTTCACAAATTTTACATCTACTCATACATGCTTACTGTATTGCTGGGGCAACTTTGGTAATTGGGCAAATGCCTATTGTCAATGGAGCTTACATACTAGACTGCCAAAATAGCAACACTTCATCACTGATCCAAACCAGTTTTTTAATTAATTAATTTTTCCATGGGAAATAGCGCTCAAACAGCCAGGGGCTAATTGGGAGGAAAAATAAATAGTAATAAAATACAAATAATTGTTATCGTAGACAGTAATAAAATTGTTTTTAAATGTTGGGTTGAGTAGGTTCAATAATCATGTCTAGAGACTTACCGTTTAGCGAGAAAGTTTGGTGGACAAAATTTTGGCGAATTTGCTAAGATTAGATTTTGGTGGTTAATATTTTGGCGAATTGATGCCAAGGCGGATAGACACACGCACAATCTTTTCATTTTGGCAGTTAAAATTTTGGCGTTTAACGGTATTGAATTGTATTCACTTGTGCTATCTTGATGGTTTAGGTACACAGCTGTTCACTAGGGTACACCATCCAGCAGGTACTCGAGCTCTCCACAGTGCAGCTCCTGGTGTACGAGTAACTAGACCCAAATCAGTAAGACTCATACACTATTTCCATTACAGCTACATCTTCATCTTGGTCAGGTTGGTGGAAGACTACGCACAGCGACTCCGAGTGAAGTAGAGTCACTATCACAAGAGATAGGAGCATTCAAACTGATATGACAGTCTTTAGCATTATAGGTAACACTGTCATAAAGTAGAAACTCACATGGCAAGATCATATCACTTACTGAGATACTACTATTTGTAAAAAGTTTTAATAAAAACTTAAGTGTAGGGATGATGCTTGCAATTGAACAGTGCTTGCTGATTTGAGGACCCCACTATAAAAATACTATCCATCACTAGTGCAGTACTCACTGATCAACGCTAAACTACTTTGCAAGTGCAGACAAGGAGGCTTAGAATCAAATTAGCATCGTTAGCTCAAGAGAGACTGTCCCCGTTAGCTCAAGAGGGACTGTCCCCGTTAGCTCAAGAGGGACTGTCCCCGTTAGCTCAAGAGAGACTGTCCCCTAGCACAATCAAATCATACCTGGCAGGTGTATGCAACGCCAAGATTAGCAAAGGGTGAGTGTACGATGCCACGACTCAAGCTTTTGCAGGCGGAAGGGGTACAGGAGAGACACCTTCGTCCCTGGCATGAAGCAGCTATAGGGTTTCAGAATTAGAAGTAATTGATCATGACAAAGATATGACACACACACTGATTAAGAAATTAATATAAACTTCATTCACCAATAATATTAAAGTAAAAATGTCACACTTCATAGTCAGACTTGCTTGATGAGTATACCCCATATGGCATCACATCATAAATACCGTGCTCTGTGTCTTGTTTAGGGGACACCCAGTAGTCGGATCCCACTCCTGTCTCTGATGCAGGAATGATGACCAGAGAACCGTCACTCAAATTGGGGTTGACTCGATTTTGCATAGCCACCTTGTAAGATCAGTGGCGTAGGAATAAATGGTGCACCGGTGCTGGAGCATCACCTTGAATTTACCCAGTTAATAATATTCACTACTAAGTAACACACCCAGTCTTTGTGAATATCATTATTAAACAAGCAGGCCATGGCGCACAGCAATAATTATTGCATATTTTCAAGGCAATCGTCCACGCAGCCGCCTCAGCAAGACCAACCAAGATCAAGACTGCAAATTCGCAGCAGTGGTGATTCTACAGGGGGCAAGGCCCCCAAACCACAGTGAGTGCCCCTCCAAAGTAGTACACTGATCTTAGCGGCTGATTGACAGTATCTGTGACTCCACTATGAACCAGAGTGTTCAACAACGTGGCTCGGACACACGAATTTTGACCGGAAATGGGCGCAGTTTACAAAAATTTCCGTAACCCTCGCGAGGGTTAATGACAAATGAGGGTTTGAACCTTTGAACAAATGAGGGTTTGAACCTTTGACAAATGACAAATGAGGGTTTGAACCTTTGAATGATAGAGAATGACTGTCTTGTTAAAACTTAATCATCTAGCTGGCAAACATACACTGACTGTTCCTTGATAGTAGTTACTGAAGATGTTGTTGCATAAACATATTCCACTAAACTACAACCGTATAGTTCTGAGTAAACACTAGAAGGAGTTCTGTCACTGAAGCACGATTTCTGGAATGTTGAATGGATAGAACTATATCTTGAATCTATAGAACGCTCTGAGTACTTTCGCGATGAGACTTGTACAAAAAACAAACTCTTTGAAGTAGAACCACCAGGATTATGAAGAATGATGAAATCGATGGCCGGATGGTTCTCAACTAGTTTGACTAGCTTGCAGGTATTACCAGGTTGCATCGGTGGTAATTCTCCCATACTACATTGATTTTCGTATTCTTGAGGCTTTAAAATAATTTTTGTTTCCTTATTCATGGAGTGTATAATAGTAATGCCTGTAGTTAGAGCAGAAACGCTGAAGAGAAACTCCACTGCACCTCCAAGGTTGAATGTCTTAAAAGTGCGATAATGTTTGGCTAAATCTCCAATTGCATAAGTTAAACAATCTTCTATTGGGTACGGAGACTTGATTTTATTGTTCTCTAAATAACACAAACCACTGATTAGCAAATGATATTCCAGAGATGGGTGAATATCCTTGTTTAGTAAAAAGTTAAGATACAGTGCTAAAAGACTCTTTCTTTGAGGCTCACCTAGAATGTGCCATATCTGTGAAAGGTGGTTAAGCATTGCCAAATTCATCTGAAGTTCTGCTTTCTGTCTGTCTATATGGTGTGACGCCAAACAAGCAACTCCGGGTAGTAATACTTTTACATCGTGAATAGGCAACGGGATAGGTTTTTTAATAGTATAAGCAGAAAATTCTTCAGTAGAAAAAGGAGTGAAACATACCAATCCTATATATTTGAATGGACACTTTGACAGAGAGTTTCCTGTCTCATCCAAAACTGTAGGGGAGAATGCCAAGCAAAGGCTCTTAAAATGCTTTAGTGCTCTAATAAGGGATTTGCGATCTCTAAGCTTTTGTGCGTTGTCGACAAAGCACAATTCTGGTTCCTCCGGCTTGCAAAATGTACCATCATCACTTTCAACATCGACGTAATAAGCTTTCTGATTCTTGCTTCTTGCAGTAAGCCACAGTTTATTCAATGTGGTAGACTTTCCTGAACTGGATGTCCCAATGAGGAACAAGCGTTGTTGACTTGCATTTAACTTTGTCAAAGTTGATTCAATTGGACAACAGGTACGATCAATATAATTCACCTTTTCGTCTAAAAGTTTAGTAATAAAGTTAATATAATCGTATTATGACATTTCACCTTTCGATCTAATGCTTCTGATGAGACAGTTCTGATCGGTTTCCAGGATTGCAAGGGGATCAGAGTTAGAAGGACCTGAAAAATATGGGAGATATTGATTAAGACAAAATACTACACTATAGGCGATAAGGGCACACATTCTTTTGTAAGTAGGTGCTTATCAATACTGCTAGACCCTCTCCCGCTTCGCATTCGCCCCACCCCACTTTCTGCTTTTCCATGGTCTCACATGAGACCACGGCCCAAGTGACAAAAATCACGTAAAGCACAACTCATGATTTATTATAGGTTCCTGAGCTTTTTTCGTTTTGGCGGACAAGGGGGAACGCCATGGTCATCAGAGTCTCGAGCAAACACTCGGTTGAGGGTATTGCTACATTGTATTAGACCCAAGAAATTGGTATTGGTTATGCTTATCGTTATTGCTTACCGTTCATCTCAGCAGCTCCTCTCCTTTTCTCTATCAGCTCTCTCTTCTTTCTCAGCTCCTTCTTCTCATCAATCAGCACCTTCTTCTCATCTCTCAGCTCCTCTCTCTTCTCTTCACCATCAGCAAGATGCTCGATCTTTTTCTCAACAGCATCTATCTTTTGCTCAACAGCATCTATCTTTTCTCAACAGCTTCTTCAGCATTTCTAATCTCCATATCGTCACTTGGTGAACTGTATTTTGAAAGACAAGTCAGTCAGTAATCCTTTCACAAACAAACAAACCTTAATCTGGGTACTTTAGCAACAGAAGGATTCATAGGCTAAACTTGTTTCTCTGACGTTCGATGCACGCAAACTAAACAAGCCGATAGAGAAAAATATACCAGGTTTACCAATAGATTCGACAAAGAAACTTTGCTAAAATTTAGGCATAACGTGTTTACTTGTCCTGGTAGACCGACAACAGAGAAACTTTGAGCGGCTATGAATGATTACAGGTACGTGACAAAGTCCAAGACAATGAAAGGCGCTGCTGGTACTATAAAAAAGAGCGAATGAACAATACAATGAATGTAGTGACAGATGCTTACATAGCAAATTTGAAGAAGTGACAACTGCTGAGCTGGAACCAAGCAAAAATGCTTACACAGTAAAATTGCGTCCACGTGGGCTCCCAAGGCACCTCCCCTCTCACCACGTGTTTGCCCACCATGCCGAAGAAGAAGCAGTATCTTCGTTACGAGCAAGGCGCTGTTTTCGGCTTCGTGTGCAGTCGTCAGACTGGTGCGCTGCTGATAGAATGCAGCAGAGGAGATGACAAGAAGAAAAAGAGGGCCATGGCTGCTGCTCTTGCCCTGGAAAACGTCATTTTGTGGGATCTGAAGAGAGGAGAAAAGGTTAAAGTTTTAAGATGTCACTGTGGGGTAATTTCATACCTTTCAAGTCTAACGTCAGCAAGCCATCCAATAAATGGAGCAAATGAAAATGTAAAAAATGCAAAAGATGTTGTAAAGTGGTAGTACAATCCATGATAGGTTAAACAAAACGTTCCACATCAGTAGCAACAGTATCTTCTTACTACAGCAGGTGTTAGGTGATCTCCTCCACTATTGAGTACAAGGCTGCGATACTTCTGAGTCAGCCATGAGCTTAGAAAAATTAATGATACTATAGAAGCACAGCAGAAACACAGAATTTAGAATTTGCACAGTATCACTGCCCTGGTATATTTATCACTTTTCATGTCAAGTTTCACTGTTGTTGTGTACAATAAATCATTGCTCAGTTTCTAATTGCATGCATTGTTGTTGGGAATTCCATTGTGTCGCAATCATTGAGACATTTTCACTGGGATTAATTAATCCAAGGCCTAAAACAGATCGTCAAGAAAGCAATTTTAATGGGCATTATGGGAGTTTGAAATGGTCCCTAAGACACAAAGATTAAATGCACAGAATATAATATTGATTTTAGACTTCTTGCAATGCTAAAGCATGTTGTAAGTACCATGTACATGTGTATTTGATGGAAGCATTAAAGTGACACTATGATTTTAGTGCATGGTCCCTCACCAGTTCTGAATTTTTTCTACTGTCTCAGGCTGAATGAAGCTGACTTCATGAGCTATTTTGAAGTGGAGAACCATGACGACTACTATGTCTACACAGAAGAGACCAGGAGGGGAAGGTCATACTGTACGACATCGCAAGGTCACGACTCGCGGCTCTGGAGGAAGAGCTACTGACTATCGGATCATACTATATACAGATGGAGTCCCTCAAGAAGAACCAAGCAACTAATGATCAGGTTTGTGAGTGTTTGCTGACATAATAAGTTTGTTGAGTATCTTCCTCCGATCTTATATTTAGTGGCTTTTTAAGTTAAGAGACAATGGTTCTTTTTGGCTCTCTTGGTGCATTATTTACTATTGTATGCCTAAAAAATTTTTTGAGTGCCTCGGGTAAAATAATGGTGGTAAATAATGGTAAATCCTTTTTTGGTAAATTTTAACTCTCCCCACCTCACATGTACATGTACTTTGTATGTTCATGTTAATAACTACAGTATGAGAGCAAGTTTGATATAAGGCCTCGATCACACTACGATAAAATTGACAAGATCGACGTCAATTTCTCCGGATATGGCTGTTATATTCGTTGTCGTGCCATTGTCGTACAGTAGACGTTGTCGCTCCCAAGATTGTGACTGCAACAGCTGTTATGACTACGACAAAGCTAGTATCGAGCCAAATTGCATGGTAGAATCCCAAAATGATCTAACAACTCTACTGAGAGATGGACGAACTGGTGATCATGAGGAAAACTGAAGCATTGTGGTTCGTGTAAAGAAGGGCCGAAGATCAGCTTGCTGGGTTCGAAAAGTGGACTTGTTCCTTGAAATACAGTGAACGGTACATTCTTGAAGCTGTGTTAGTTGGCAAAGACGAGTTGCAAAACTGTAGTCTCCCAAGACTTTACAACAGCAAGGCGTCCATCTTTGGTAGTGTGACTGTGTACATTTGCTGTCATGATCTTGATCGCAGTGATTTGCCGTCATTGCTATCGTAATGTGACTGAGGCTTAAGCTTGACAAATTGCTGGCTATAATGATATGGTACGGTGAAACCTGGCTAATCCGGTCCCTTGGGCCAATAAAAATTGGCCTGATTAAGCATGTGGCTGTATTGGAGAGGTGACTGTATTACACAGTGACCATTTCACTGTTTATCATGATGATTGGTTGTCACTTTTTGTATGGCATGAAATTACATAGAGAAGTTAGATATCAAAGTGAAGATTTTGTTGAGAATTTGTTGAGAAAGACAATGAAATAAACAGTACTGAAATTTATAACGCAAAATAATAATAAATTGAATTATAAAATTGAAACTTATCGAAAACAAAATGTAAGCAACAAAAATAATGAGATAGTTCCTTCATCCTCCTGCTCCTGTATAAGAGAAATGACACACACTCACAGTGATGTACTAGTCACGACTCACCATCAGTTGCTGTGGATCCTGTCAGCTGTCTCATGCCCTCCCATACTCTGCAGTGCAGCTCTCAACACACTCCATGAAGGTAGTCCCTTCTGTGAGACATTGTCTTGTTGCTGTAGCCATGCTGAGAGCATGTCTATCCTGCATTCACTAGGGTTGTAATGACGAAAACGTTCGATATCAGTCAGTGTTGAGTAGAGAAGGCCTAGTTGTAGTCCAAGGTCCTTCCAGTCATTGAGATCACAAATCACAGCCAACACATCACACAGGTCATTCTCAGCTGTAATGAGTACATAATAACAGGAACACTTTCCCATCATTGTAACTCACTGAGTGTTCTAGAGATGTCACCACAAACACCAGCAGCAGCTGTGGGTAGCTGTGTATCAGTAGCTGTGGGTAGCTGTGTATCAGTAGCTGTGGGTAGCTGTGCATCAGTAGCTGTGGGTAGCTGTGTATCAGTAGCTGTGGGTAGCTGTGTATCAGTAGCTGTGGGTAGCTGTGTATCAGTAGCTGTGGGTAGCTGTGTATCAGTAGCTGTGGGTAGCTGTGTATCAGTAGCTGTGGGTAGCTCTGTATCAGTAGCTGTGGGTAGCTGTGTATCAATAGCTGTGGGTAGCTGTGTATCAGTAGCTGTGGGTAGCTGTGTATCAGTAGCTTTGGGTAGCTGTGTATCAGTAGCTGTGGGTAGCTGTGTATCAGTAGCTGTAGGTAGCTGTGTAGCCGTAGCTGTGGGTAGCTGTGTATCAGTAGCTGTGGGTAGCTGTGTAGCAGTAGCTGTGGGTAGCTGTGTATCAGTAGCTGTGGGTAGCTGTGTATCAGTAGCTGTGGGTAGCTGTGTATCAGTAGCTGTTGGTAGCTGTGTATCAGTAGCTGTTGGTAGCTGTGTATCAGTAGCTGTTGGTAGCTGTGTATCAGTAGCTGTGGGTAGCTGTGTATCAGTAGCTGTGTGACTGATGATATCCTCCTCCTTTAGCTCAGCCACCTCCTGTACGCACCAGAGAAACATACCATCACATGCTACAGTACAATCCACACACTGCAACTCACCAGAGGGTTTCTACCAGCAAATATGCTGTGCTTGTTGACCCACTCCTTGAGCTCACTGTTGTCTTGTAGCTTCTGGTGGGGCAGCTGGTAGTACCTGAGTACCTCCTGGAGGAGGGGATCAGGAACAGGCTGGCTAGCCATGCTTTGGTTAAAGAGCTGGCACACAGAGGAGGGTTGCAAGAGGTAGTAAGGCTCGCATGATAAAGCATCTTTTGTAACAAGCTCATTTTGTCCTTCTTTCCGATCCAGTACAAGGTCATATTGAAGAAGCATTGACTTAGCTACATCACGCATGGTAAATAGATCAGTATCAGGCAAGGCATCAAAGGGATAGTGGTCGAGTAGAGAGGGAGAGATGAGACATTCACATGTGCTCACAGCACTACACAGCTGGTGTTGGAGGTCAAGGATCATCCTGATGACACTGCTGCAGACCTGTGCTGCTTCTCTGGTCTTCTTAGACACCAGCACAATGACCCAACGATTGAGGTCTACAATCTCTACTATAGTGGACAATCCAGAGACACTCTTCCAGCAGATTCCATTTCTCCACACCCTACACGTTCGCTCGAGACCATGTAGAGGAGGAGAGAGAGAACGGTACTCACTTGCCAGAGGAAATGTGAATGCAGGTCGAAGGAGAAGAACATGTAGGAATCGATTACTGAAATATTGATGAGGGTCACTGCACCCCAGACACCAGCCAAACCTTGGGGAGGGGAGGTCGTCAGGTCGATGCTCTTTAACAAGACTTGGGAAGAAGAGATAGTTAGCTCCTGTTAGAGGGAACGATAAAGTAGCTTTGAGGTTAGTGGCTTGAAGTGTAGACATATCCACTGGATGACAGAATTCCATACTCTCGAGACAGCCCACCAGCATCTCTGAGCTGTACTGTGGGAACAACTCCTCAAGGGTCGCAATGGGCACTATACCAGTGTTACTGGCAACTTGACGATACTGTTTGAAATGACAAGGAGCAAATAGTGTTCCATTGACCTCTCTGAGCAAGGCCTCTTTCTCCACCACCACCCAGCTAGACTCTGGATGCTCCTGGTTTTGTAGAAACAAGATGAGGCCTTTGTCATTAAGAGAGGTCAGAGACTCTGTGAGTAAAGATGATTGATAAGAGTAATCATTTTTTGAAATGAGGGCAGTGGTCAGCTCCTGCAGTGTGCAGCTGGCTCTTCTGAGTTTTGTACGGAGAAAAGCATACAACACGTGACAGTACAAGCTCATGCTGGGCTGGGATGATAGTATAGCTTGTTGACTGGTCGAGAGGAGAGAGCGGAAGTGACGTGCTTCTTTAGTTTTTGACAGTTGACAGTCCATTCTTTCAAATCCTCCATACGTCAACTGCTGTTTCACTCTGCTCTTTGCTATATTCTCCACTAGTGAGCTCTTCTCCTTTAGCTCTTGTGATGACTTGACAAGGTCAGCATGGCTGCCAACAATGATGATGTGTGATGATCCCTGAGCTGAGCTACAGGCATTCTCTATGAAACTAATCCAGTAGTGTATGGACTCACTGATCTTGTCCATATGCTGGCTGAAGTCTACGATACAAAGAAAAATAGCTGCAGTATTTTTCATGATACGTTCCAGTACAGCAGCATGACTAGAGTAATACTCCTGTTGTCCAGCGAAATCATATATTACCATGTTATCAAGATTGTTGACCTTACTCTCGACATGTAGAGGTATGATTCCAGTAGTGAGGCATTCTACATCAGTAACACGACCTGATGATAGCACAGAGAAGAAGCCACTAGCTTTGTTAGCTAAGAGACGAATGAGTTGAGATATGGTGGTCTTGCCAGCTCCACTGTATCCAGTTAAGATGAGTTTTGTGTATGTGTGCACTGGAAAGTCTCTTTTGCATTGTGGAAATGACCGAAACAGTTTCAGTAGATTGTAACTGTTATATTGTCTACTAGCGTAGTCAACTGGAGTTGTGTCAAACTTATTCTTAGCCAGTAGATCTACTTTACCAGTGGAAAGTAAGTATTGTACAATTTGGATGTGACCACTTTGACAAGCAAGGTGAAGTGGTGTATTGTTAAATTGGTCTTTATTCATCGAATCGCAATGTTGTTCTTTGATGAAGAACCTTACCGTGTTCAGGTGATTGTTACATACAGCATAGTGTAGTGGAGTACGTCCATAGTCATCCTTACAGTTGGTGTCACACTTGTACTTTGTTATTAGGTCAATAATGATATCCATCCAGCCATGGTGAGCTGCCAGGTGTAGCATAGGTAACTTGTAACTTGTTCTGGTATTAAAAGTGTACAATGGTATCCTGCCTTTGTTATTTCTAGCAAATGGGTTCACATTACCAGTGGATAGTAAGTATTTTACAATATGGAGATGGTCATTGTGACAAGCAATGTGAAGTGGTGTATTACCATCACTGTTCTCACATGATAGGTTTTGGTGTGTTTCACTGATGAGGACTTGAACAGTGTTCATGTCACCATTTTTACAAGCAATGTGAAGTAGTGTGTTGCCAAAACGGTCTTTATTCAATGGGTCATAATGTTGTTCATTGATGAAGTACCTTACCACCTCCAGGTGATTGTTATGTGCAGCACAGTGTAGTGGAGTACGTCCATAGTCATCCTTACAGTTGGTGTCACACTTGTACTTTGTTATTAGGTCAATAATGATATCCATCCAGCCATGGTGAGCTGCCAGGTGTAGCATAGGTAACTTGTAACGTATCCAGTTAATTTTAACAGTATACAATGGTATCTCGCTGTTGTTATTTTTAGCAAATGGGTCCACTTTACCAGTGGATAGTAAGTATTGCACTATGCGGAGGCAGTCGTTGCGACAAGCAATGTGAAGTGGTGTATCACCATCATTGTTCTCACATGATGGATCACAGTGTGCCTCACTAATGAGATACTGGGCAATATCAAGGTGACCATTGCGACATGCATAATGAAGTGGTGTATTACCATTATTGTTTTGACTACTGAATGAATCATGTTGTTTATGTCTGTTGAGTATCTTTACCACCTCTAGGTGATTGTTCCTGGCAGCATAGTGTAGTGGAGTACATCCATAGTCATCCTTACAGTTGGTGTCACACTTGTACTTTGTTATTAGGTCAATAATGATATCTATCCAGCCATGGTGAGCTGCCAAGTGTAGCATAGGTAACTGGTGGTAACTTGTTCGGGTATTATTATCAGTATACAATGGTATCCTGCCCTTGTTATTTCTAGCAAATGGGTTCACATTACCAGTGGATAGTAGGTATTGTACAATATGGATGTGGTCATGTTGACAAGCAATGTGAAGTGGTGTGTCACCATCATTGTTCTTAATTAGTTGGTCCACTTTACCAGTGGATAGTAGGTATTGCACTATGTGGAGGTGGTTGTTACGACAAGCAATGTGAAGTGGTGTATCACCATCATTGTTCTCACATGATGGATCACAGTGTGCCTCACTAATGAGATACTGGGCAATATCAAGGTGACCATTGCGACATGCATAATGAAGTGGTGTATCACCATTATTGTCTTGACTATTGATGGAATCATGTTGTTTATATCTGTTGAGTATCTTTAGCACCTCCAGGCGATTGTTGATGACAGCATAGTGTAGTGGAGTACGTCCATAGTCATCCTTACAGTTGGTGTCACACTTGTACTTTGTTATTAGGTCAATAATGATATCCATCCAACCATGGGCAGCTGCTAAATGTAGCAGAGTAACCAGTTCAGCAAACCTTACATCTGGTGAAAAATATGTTGTTATCCCAGCTGGTTGTTCTATTAGTGGTAGCAATCGCTCAGCATCTTGTTTGTTTCCTTTTTTGAATGCTTTCACACAAGCACTCTTCAATTGTTCCTGTGACATCTTTGCTATAGTCGACTCGAATCAGTGTCCATTCTCTGTGGTTACTACATCAGGTTTTACAACTACTAATTCTATTTTTAGAAAAACTTGTTTATTCTATTTTTAGAAACATCTTGTTTATTCTATTTTTAGAATTACTACAGATTGTTAATTCAGTAATAATCAATTTCAAAGGACTCACTCTACCACACAATACATGGCAAGGGCATCTGAAATATTTACTAGAGACACGTAGGCGTGGTAGGGTTAAGCGTTTGGGTTCATCAGTTGGTTGGTGTGTGTGTCGTTAAAAAAGCACCGCTTTTTACTGTCTTACTGACTAAAAAAACGCCACAAAAAGGTTCCTGATGCTTGGTTTTGCAATTGCTATTCTTTAAAAGACACTACTAAGTCGGAAGATCCTTGTGTCGGAAGGGCCTTGTGTCTGGAGAGCCTTGTGTCTGGAGAGCCTTGTGTCTGGAGAGCCTTGTGTCATGAGAGGGAGAGCCTTGTGTTGGAAGAGCCTTAATTGTGTCCAGTACTACGGCCATGCCATCCTAACTGCTGATAAGAACATTACAGTAACAGGGTGTAGCCATTGAGCGAGTGGTTGGTACTGAGCACATTTGCACTAATAGTGTCTGATCCTGGCGCTATATACAGCTGCTGAAAGTTAGTCTATATACTGTCTGTGCCTCCTAAAGATAACAGTAACTTTAGTGCTACTGTAGAGTTAGGGCAATGCCAATGAGCAGATGTAAGTGCATTTAGATGCATAGAATTCACCATCATCAGGTGAGACATCAACATTACACACTGCAACTAGTTCTACCCATTTATCTATGACATAATTCACTTCATGTATGCTGTAATTAATCACCATGTTACAAATGCAGGGCTATCAAGTCACACATGCTTGTATTAGGTATGTGACATATTAACTACAGAATCAGTACCTTGGCAGCTTTTTCAAATTATTACATGCACATGCATTAGAGCTGTTGTCTTGTTTTCTGGTCAAACAACACATTACTGTGCATCTCTAATGTTGTACATATAGGGTATGCAGTCTTTAAAAAGTCTTGGAATCAAACCTATGTATGACCCTTTCTGGGATTTTTTATATTCGACTAACTGCCTCTTTGTTGATAAGTACATACAAAAGTTCATTACCTAAGAGTATGCAACTGTCAATATACCCGTTGGACAGTGTTGGGCATTTTCTACTTCACAAGTTTATACAGCAGATGCAGAAAGCATTAGGGCTGCAATGCTAATGATATTCACCATTGTGTAATGATATTCACACCAGCAGTAACGACAGTCATTGCCTTGCAATGATCTGTGTAGGCTCTATTCAAGGCAGTTTGCTGTTGGCATTACAATTGTCTTGATCTCAGTGACTATCAACACAGTTTATATAAACTACAGTGTGTTTCACAGAAATTTAACTTTCTCTCCAGGACACCTCTAGTGGTGATTCTTCCTTGTCTAACAAACTAACGGACATGTTTGCTATCCTACTGGACCTATGGAACTGTGAGGTCTCTTTCCAAGAACAGAAGATGAAGGTTAGAAAATCGTGCATGTGCTATGTAAATCCAAAATCCTTTTCTTCTTCAGGTGATCAACCGTTATCTTGATGCCTATCACAGTATTTACGACAAAGTGGAGAAGACCAAACTAGCACAGGTAGGTACTGTAGGTACTAGCACAGGTAGGTACTGTAGGTACTAGCACAGGTAGGTACAGTAGATACTAGCACAGGTAGGTACTGTAGATACTAGCACAGGTAGGTACTGTAGATACTAGCACAGGTAGGTACTGTATAGATACTAGCACAGGTAGGTACTGTAGATACTAGCACAGGTAGGTACTGTAGATACTAGCACAGGTAGGTACTGTAGGTACTAGCACAGGTAGGTACTGTAGATACTAGCACAGGTAGGTACTGTAGATACTAGCACAGGTAGGTACTGTAGGTACTAGCACAGGTAGGTACTGTAGGTACTAGCACAGGTAGGTACTGTAGGTACTAGCACAGGTAGGTACTGTAGGTACTAGCACAGGTAGGTACTGTAGATACTAGCACAGGTAGATACTGTAGATACTAGCACAGGTAGGTACTGTAGATACTAGCACAGGTAGGTACTGTAGATACTAGCACAGGTAGGTACTGTAGGTACTAGCACAGGTAGGTACTGTAGATACTAGCACAGGTAGGTACTGTAGATACTAGCACAGGTAGGTACTGTAGATACTAGCACAGGTAGGTACTAGCACAGGTAGGTACTAGCACAGGTAGGTACTAGCACAGGTAGGTACTGTAGATACTAGCACAGGTAGGTACTGTAGGTACTAGCACAGGTAGGTACTGTAGATACTAGCACAGGTAGGTACTGTAGGTACTAGCACAGGTAGGTACTGTAGATACTAGCACAGGTAGGTACTGTAGATACTAGCACAGGTAGGTACTGTAGATACTAGCACAGGTAGGTACTGTAGGTACTAGCACAGGTAGCTACTGTAGGTACTAGCAACACTTTTTGAAGATCTCTATAATCATGTACATGTGTATATTGTTGGATTTAAAATCTTGCTGTGTAGTTCTTTGAAGACAAATTTTGTTGTTACTTAGTGATGCAAAACTACATGAAATATTATTCATTCCAATGTCTGTATTGTGGCTTGTCTTTTTGAGTACACTTTGTTTTCACACCTATTATCTACTCTCCCTCTCACACACACACACACACACACACACACACACACACACACGTAGGTCATTCTCTCTCTTGCATCTCTCCGTCCTCATTTCAATCTGGACTCTCCTTACTTCACTAGCTGCTATAACCAGGAGGTGTCATGCCTCAAGCAGCAAGCAGCCACTGTGGGCTCATTTCTCGAGGATCTGATCGGAGTGGAGCGAGCACACAGCAAGTCAGTGTGTGTATCTGATGAGGATCGTAGCAAAGGACTACCCATTTGTGTCCCTCTCACTCATCCTATCTCACTATCAGGTAAGAATGTACAGTTCAGTATGTGGGAATTCATGTACATGTGTGTATTTACAACCAATACAGCAGTTTTATTACTTCTTTCAAGGATAAAGCGTGGAGCACTAGTGCGTTAAAATGCCATTAAGTTTTGATCATGCTTCAATCATGCTCAATCGAATAACATAGTTATTCGAAACACTCTCGTTGCCCCATCTAGCAGTGATTGATATAAACTGACACTCGTAAGTTCTCTGATATCACTAGTCTAAGGAAGTTCAAGTACATTTGAGAAATAATTTTTTCCATGTACAGTAGTGTACGTCTGTGAACACATCAAGACAGACTGTGTTACTGTGTATGAGAATTTTAAGCACGAGTTTACATGGAGCTGTGCAGCTTGCAAGAAAAATTTTTTACTGTAAATTTAGAAATTTAATATGTTCTTCCTAAATCTGTTTTAGTTTTCGGGACGCTTCGCTGTATAAAAGTGTTTGGCAAAACAGGTAGATTTCGTAATTGAACGAAATTTGCAAGTTACTGTGAAAATGTTTTAATGTACAAAGTATGTAGTGAGCCTTTCCTGCCCATCACTATTACTACCAGGTGATGAATATAATATCTAAGGTCTAAGTTTAAGTAGATGTTGACAGTTAAAGGTACTGTAATCTCGATGAAGTGCCCAGTATTTCCAGAAGCACATCAAACAAGATCCTATCCATCAAATTGCTGAGAACAGCATGAAACTAGCAATTCATAGTTTGCTGTATGCTCCTTCTTCTTCCTCACTTTATACTCAAAGCACTCAGCTGCTGAGTAGCTCATTTTCTTCTCTTTTATTGTGCTCCTGGTAATCAGCATTGTGCTAGTACAAATAAAATAGCGTAATTTAGAATTATTTTTGGAGAAAATTTTTGTGGTATTTGCCTCAAGCTACCAGAAACTTAATTGTGTCTCAATTGAAATTTAATTTCCAGTGAGAGTGATAGCAGTACCAGAGGATAAACCATGACTTGTGTGGTTTCTTCATTAGGACCGATTGATGACTTGATTGTCATACAGTATCAATACCTTGTTGTTATCTCACTTGTGAACACTGACTGCTAGTCATACAGCAGTTTTATTACTTCTTGCAAGGGTACAGCGGTTTGCAACGTTCTTGCACCGAGCTGTTCGTCGAGCGACATGCGCATGCATGGACAACTGTTGAGCAATTGCACATAATCGCGCGAGTATTCTGAACCTCAGCCATGGCAACTTCGTATGAACCTTCCCGCACCAGTGCATACAGTGAAGATATGCGTTGGAGAATGGTCTGGCAAGTGGAAGGTCTCGGATGCTCGCACATGCAGGTTGCTAAAAATGTAGGAGTGGACAGATCTACCGTGTCTCGGACTATTCAGCTGTTTTGTGTCACTGGATCTGTCAGTAAACGCACTTATCCAAAGGAACAAGCATTTAGGAAGCTGACCACTCCTGTACAGCTTTTGATCTTGCACTTAGTTATGCAGAAGCCTGGTATATATTTACGCGAGATTCAAAATGAGTTGTCTACAACATTGCTACTCCAAGTTGATGTAGGAACTATTTGCAGGTTCCTACACAACAGTGGGTTCACTCGCCAGAAGTTGAAGATAGTCGCTCTACAGAGAGATGAATTTCTTCGCCAGCAGTTTATTGTTGATGTTTCGGTCTACAACACTGACATGCTAGTATTTATCGATGAAACTGGTGCTGACCGAAGAAACTTACTACGGAGACATGGATATAGTCTAAGAGGGATGCCACTTGTTAAACAAGCCATGTTAGTGAGGGGAGAGCATTTATCTGGGATGGCTGTTATGTCAGTTCATGGTCTTCTTGACGTCAGAGTTAAAAAAGGAGGAACAAATGGAGACGACTTTTATGACTTTATCCAAGACCATGTTTTATGTCAATTGCAGCCATTTAATGGTATAAACCCCCACAGCGTGGTTATTCTAGACAACTGTGCGATACATCATACACATGAAGTTGTGGATATGATTGAAGGGGTTGGAGCGATAATCCAATTTTTGCCACCATACTCACCTGATCTGAACCCAATAGAAGAAGCGTTTTCGAAGGTAAAGAGTGGAATGAAGAATTTAGGTGAAACAGTGGATATCACCGACACTGAAACTATTTTATTGATGGCATTTGCCTCAATAACAGCGCAGGACTGTCGAGGGTGGGTATCCCACTGTAATATTTACAATATTTAAGTTAACTTTAGTCCCTCAATAAATGGTCATGTGATGACTGATGTTATGAACTTATCTCTTTACACGGTTTGGCAGGAACCAGGTCAGCCTTGGGTAGTTGTGTGATCATCGTTCTTGAACCTGATGAGGGGTCAAGAACAGACATGCATTGCGCCTTACCCAGTTGCATGCATGTTTATGATCACACAACCAGATGAGTCACTTCCTGTTACCTGTTGTCAGGGAGTGATCGTTAGTGTGTGCCCCTCCCTTAGGTGTGATTGGGAGGGGCATAACCCCCCAAACTTCTGACCTGGTTTCACACCTCAAGGGTGGATTCCTAATTAAATCTACATTTCTTAACCGCCTGTTACGACGAGGTGGCTTCTGGGGTGGATGGTGGGACACGACAAGGTCTCGCTGCCTTCGACGTTGGCCCTCTGTCAGCTCAGGTATGAAGCATGTGCTCGCGCATGCGCCAACCACCTCGTGGACTACGCTAGTTACGCCTACGTACCACCCTCGCTCGCTGATCGAGGTGTGGCTGACTGTCGCTGGTTCCTTAGTTAACTACGTTTAATAATATTAAACTCCATTTAACTTTAGTCCCTCAATAAATGGTCATGTGATGACTGATGTTATGAACTTATCTCTTTACACGGTTTGGCAGGAACCAGGTCAGCCTTGGGTAGTTGTGTGATCATCGTTCTTGAACCTGATGAGGGGTCAAGAACAGACATGCATTGCGCCTTACCCAGTTGCATGCATGTTTATGATCACACAACCAGATGAGTCACTTCCTGTTACCTGTTGTCAGGGAGTGATCGTTAGTGTGTGCCCCTCCCTTAGGTGTGATTGGGAGGGGCATAACCCCCCAAGAAATAACGTATTGGTATAGGTAGGTATCTAGGTATATATAAGTAGGTAGGGGTTATTTTTGAGGTTCCCCAAGCCCCAACTAGAATATAATTAATTATTAAATAGGCGATACAAGAGAGAATGTGAATGTGAGTAATGTACTTGGGTGCTGTCAGCAAGAAACTGTGTGAGTTAACTTGAGAGTGTTTCCTGTTGGGATTGACCAGGGGTTGTGGGGTGGAGGGCCGCTGCTGAAAGTCTGTTCGAGAGGCATGCCAGGTGTTCCTTGGGTAACCGAATGTATTGGAGAAACGCTGCACTCTGCCATCTTCCTAGGGCTTGGATCGTGGAGTCCTCGATACCTGCTAGGGCTGCAGATGTGGCAGCCCCGATCCTAAAGCTATGACCAGCATAGTGCTGCTCGGGCAAGCCGAGTGATTGGATGACTTGGCGAACCTGTTGAACAAACCAGGCCTTCTTCACCGGTTGCTTGTTGAGCCTGATGAAGAAGGGGCCTGGAGGATCCCGGCGCTGACGAATGTAGTCTAGCACTGCTGTCACTGGGCAGATTGGGGAATGAGTGGCACCTACCACCACGTCTACACCTTTCCCCAGTTGGTCGCACTTTGAGTGCTTCAGGTGGATCTTGAGCATTGTGGGTGAATTGAAATCATCGACTGCCACGTCGCCCCATGACAGGTGTAACCTGGGATTGTACTGATCTGGCCGTTCCAACAGCAGTTCGCCCAGTCTGAAAAATCCGAAGAACGCCAGACTGCATACTGCCCACACCAATAGTCTCTCCGGATTATCTGTGTTGGTGAGCGCTGAGTGGATTCTTGCCAGTAATGGGCCTGTAATTGGAAGGCGTGGTCTGGGTGGCTGTTTGTGCGTTGTGAGTTGAAGTCTACTAATACCTGTTAAAACACGTTTTAAGATAGGAAGGGATGACTGATCACGTGGGTCGGGGAGCCCCAAAGAGAGCTGCAGATTACGAACTGCAGCTAGGTATACTTTAATAGTACTTGGAGTTAGTTTCGCATCGGCCAGGTAGGCTGCGAAGGCACAGAGGGTCTGCTCTGAGATGGGAAAGGGGGTAGGAACATTGTAGCGGCAGCAGAACTGATGAAATCGCTTCGAGGCCGCATCATAGGATCTCTTGGTTGAGCTCGCCAGACCCTGTCCAAAGTATGTTTGAACTGACGGCGCCAGGGCAGAGATATCCAGTCTGCCTCGTTGTTGAGGAACAGGTTGACTAGTTGCACTGGGGTTGGTGTGGGCCATGGGTCCCGGAGTTCTGCTGGTACCTTGAGGAGAAAAGAAGAGAGACGGTTACGCGAGAGGTCATCTGCTAGGTGGTTGTCGCGCGTTGAGATGTACACTGGTCGTACGTGGAACCCCCCATATGCCTCAATGAATGTGATGTTGCGAATGAGATGCATGAGCAAGGGGTTCTTGCTTGTTCTGGACTCCAGACAACCAACTACTGCTTGATTGTCACAATGCCATATGATGCAGTGACCTGCCCACAGGTAGCCCCACACTGCACAACCCAGGATGATTGGGATAAACTCTTTCACTGCGATTGGGAGGTCCCTTGTATCTTCTGACCACTCCCACTGGAACCATTGTGGTAGTGACCATGCCCCACAACCCCAACGCCCTGATGCATCAGATGCGGCGTGTATTTTGGGGAGTGTCTCCGGACAGTCCAAGAATGAGGTCCCATTCCATCCCGCGACGAAGCTTCTCCACCATAACAAGTCTGCCCGGAAATCGCAATTTAGGCGGATTGGAATTGAGACGTGCTGGTTTGATCGTCCGTGTAATAGGTCGAGCATTCTCCGGAGGAAAGACCGGCCAGCTCTGACCACCTTGCATGCGTGATTCAGGTGACCAATTAGGGATTCAAGTTCTTTGCGTGAGCAGACTCTCCGATCTCCCCATTCCGTTAGTGATTCCTCGAGTCTGCGCAGTTTGTCCTCCGGAAGGCGTAGTTCACCCCTGACCGTGTCTATCGTGATCCCCAGGAACACCAGCTCTGTTGTGGGCCCTTCGGTTTTTTGCTTAGCGATCGGGATGCCCAGTGATGCCGCTGCTTGTAGTAGGGTGTCCAAGTCCTGTTGACAACAGGGGGATTGCGGGGGGCCGATGATTATGTAATCATCCAGGTAATGTAGGACATACGAAACTCCTCTCTGCTTTACGACCCACTGAAAGGCGTCGGCGACTGCATTGAATATTTTTGGTGCCGAACATAGACCAAATGGAAGCATAGGGTCCACGAAGATCTGACCCTCCCATTGGACTGCCTGAAGTGGGCGATCATCCGGGTGGACCGGGATGAGCCGATATGCCGACTCTATGTCCACTTTTGCCAGCAGAGCTCCCCGCCCAAGGTTGGATACTATCTGTGCTACATGGTCAACCTTTATATAAGACAGTGAGCAGAGATCCGAGTCGATCCCATCGTTGACGCTCAGACCCGGCGGGTAAGATAGATCGGTTATCAGACGCCACTTTCCTGTATTATGGCCCTTGGGAATGACTCCGAAGCGGTTGGTGTGAACTTCGTCTAGACCTGGTGTTGATGGGTGAAAGGGGCCAAGCATTCTCTCCAGTGACAGCTCTTTCTTCAGATAGTCTGATATGACCTGCGGGTGCATATATGCCGATCGCATATTGGACGTTGCTGCCCTAAGCTGTGAACTCCTCCTGAACCCAATTCTAAACCCGCACTCCAGGCCCTTGATGATGTACTTCCCGAATGCTTTGTCCGGGTGATTCTGAAGAGTTCTGGACCATTCCTGGATATTAAGCGGCGTGTGGATTCTCGACAATTCTGGAGTAGTCACTGCTACCAGCGGCCGTGCCGCATCTAAACACATCAGGTCTGCAGTGTATGGGTACAGGTGTGACCAACCTGTGAGGTAGAAAATTATCTTTTAGTTGGCTGCATGAAATGAGCCGTCACACCCATAGGGTGGAGTTCTAGTTTACATTACCCTAGTACTGATCGGTTATTCTATCTACCTACTAATGACACGCCTTCTGTCCTTGCCCCCCCTTTTTTTTTTTTTTTTTTTTTGATTTCGATTCGCATCATGATTATTGAATGAATAAGCAAGGGAGTAAACATGTGTCAGTTGAGTTACGTTCCCCAATCCGGCTCCTCCGTTCTTCACTGGCTCCGCCCATGGCCTCCTGCAGGACGGCGCTGGATGGGGGACCGGGACCTGGTCCGGCCTTGACTGTTGCGTGGGCAACTAATAATCGGGTGAGGTCCCCAGCACTCCTTGCACTTATGTACGAACTTGCACGAGTTGGCAGTGTTCCGGCACCTTCCATCATTGAAGCGATTGCACCTCTCTTGCTGCTGGTGTTGAGTTGGTCCAGGTGGTGGGACGCTGGACTCTGGTAACCATGGGAACCATCCCCTGGTTGGGTTTTGCGGGCATGCAGCTGAGACATGGTCGTCCTGGAGACAGTGGGTACACCTCGGGATGGCTTTGGCATACCCAGTGAAGGCCTCACTATAGAGTCTTGAGTTCATCTGGGACCAGTCTAGCGACTTGTTGGCTAAGGCCTCCCTCCGATAACACCGGTCGTAGAGGACCCAGCGATTCCCACCATAGTTACGCTCTGCTCTCACGATGGCTGCCATGTACATGAACAGTTCTGGCGCTTTCTCTGGAAAACGTGATGTCAGAATAGCGGCCATGGTCGAGAATTTCTCCACCCATAGCGAGATGTCCTGGATTGGTTTCTTGGGCAGAGGGGGAGGGTGACCAGGAGAGGCTGCTGGTGCCTCGTTAGGAGAGATGTCAGCGATCTCTACAAATTCTAAGTTTAGAATCCTCTTCACCAGGCGTGGCGGTAGGAGAGCCGCAGGATTGTACGGTCCGTTGCTGTGTAGACCTGCCTCCTGGGACCCCGAGAGTGGGTCAGCTTGGGAGTCTGATGCTGGTGGAAGGGGGTTGGGCTGGGAGGTGAGAGTTCCTGATGACAGAGGGTTCACCGTCCTGCCGCTGCTTCCTGAGAATACTGGGAGTGACGCTGGTAGATCTCTTTGACCTGCAGCAGGAGGCAGAGGAGAGATGGATACTGGGGTTCCCGTTCTACAATACTTCGCCGTAAGTTGTGACCGTATTGTTGTTGGCCGAGCGTGGCAGACTGTGTGAGTGGCCGAGCGTGGCAGTTTGTATCATGCGTGACAGTTTCAGTGACCGAGCGTGGCAAGTGAGGTGGGTGTGGCAGTAGTGTCAGGCGTGACAGACAGGGTGGCCGAGCGTGGCTACCAGTATGCGAATGGGGGGGGCATTGGGTTGTACAAGCCCGTGGGATAGGCGTTCTTTTACGGCCGCGTGACCTTAACTGTTGCTCGAGACATTTTAACGCGTTGCTCCCCCTGGACTCGTGACCACTTCCCAACCGATGGTGGCAGCCTAAACGCCTGGCGTCGGCACGCATACGCTTCCCTGACTATGGCTATTGTTTGTTATACGCGTGAGGCGTCTGTGAGGGATCGGGGGACGAGCCCGCGAACCGTGTCACGTGTGTGCTAGCTATACTCATACCTGACGACATACTCGACTGGTCTCCTTGTTGATGTTGCTGTTCTTCTACTTCTTCCTCGTCCTCTTGACCTGATCCAGGGAGGTACAGACCCAGATTGTCGCTCAACCACCTGAGCTGTCGACCGTTGAATGGGGCTGCCATTGTAATCTTTCAACTCGTAACACGACAAGGTCTCGCTGCCTTCGACGTTGGCCCTCTGTCAGCTCAGGTATGAAGCATGTGCTCGCGCATGCGCCAACCACCTCGTGGACTACGCTAGTTACGCCTACGTACCACCCTCGCTCGCTGATCGAGGTGTGGCTGACTGTCGCTGGTTCCTTAGTTAACTACGTTTAATAATATTAAACTCCATTTACATCATAATCACAATGATATTTTTCACAAAAATGTGCAAATTGTTCACTATGCTTGGCAGCTCAAGTATTATTTAAGGTTTCTGAGAGCAGTCAGAATGTCTTGCTTCAATTCCAGGTATTCTTGATCAGAGAGCACACCATCATCTAGAAGCTGTTTCAGAGACCGTAACTGTTCTAAGCTTTTCATTCTTAAATCCATTGCTTTAACAGGGGAGACACCAGGAGATACTGCAACTGCTGCATGCACGTGATTCTGTTGGTAGCTGCGTAGCATCAGGCTTAAATGCTTTAGCAACAGCAGCTGCAGCCTCCTTTACCACATCTGAAAGAGAATCTTGTTGTCTAGTATGTTTTGCAGGAGTTCCCATAAAGGCAGGAATGTTTGGGGGGCTGTCTAAGTCATCGTGTAATTTTGTATTAACCATTCTTGCCCATAGACGTAACAGTGGTGTTGCATACTTACTGCCATGCTTCTCTTTTAAATCAATGTAAACCTTGTCCACCTCCTTCTTTTTCTTGGCGCCTTGTTGTAGTACAAGGCTCATCTTTCTTTCGTACATTTCCTGGCACAGGTGAAACTCTACGATCACACCAAAGAGTAATTTCACCTTGGGGATATTTTTCGTACATTGCCTGTAAGTCTTTCTCTGTAACCAGCCATATCTTAGAGTGCTTCTGGCCTTCAAAGTATCCAACAGGAAAGGAGAGGGAATCAGGTACTTGTTCTTCTAGCTCATCGATTAATTTCAGCCTCAGATTTTTCACAGTCTTGCATTTTTCAAAATTGTGTAGCTCTCGAACGATCACGTCGCTTTTCTTGTTGGGATTTATCAATTTTATCTTGTACTTGTTTGAGCGCTGTAAAGGGAGAAATCATAATGAAGACATCGATTGAGTATGCATTGGGTGAATTCTTCACCTCAGACAACACATGGGCGCCAGCACCAACAGCGCGCCTAGTAGAAAGTACTTGTACTGAGACTCCAGTCGCTAAAGTTCCATTAGAAACTGGCTGATCATTAGACATTGTAAGACAGTCAGGACAGAGACGTACCAAAACAAACAACACGTGGATACAGTCACGCCTATACTAGTACACGCCTATAGCATACACCAGCTAGAGTCACGCATGCGCATTTCGCTTGACGAACAGCTCGGTGCAAGATCAGAACGTTGCAAACCGCTGTGAAGCGTAAACCGTAGAGCGTAGACCGTAAAGCGTGGAGCACTAATGCGTTAAAATGTCATTAAGTATTACCGCATTAAGTATTATAAGTATTATTATAGTATTAGTATTAAGTATTAGTTATTGCCCTCACACGAGGGCAATAACCGACATTAATGACCGCGGGAAAGTAGGTTGCCGAGTTACGGTCGAGGGCGCAGCCCGAGACTGTACGAGAGCAACCGAATTTCCCGAGGTCATTAATGTCGGTTATTGCCCGAGTTGTGCAGGGCAATAAATGATTTATTACATAGTTCATCTATGTGAGCGCAATAACATTGCAAATTTTTCAAACTCGCAAAGACGCAACGGTCTGTTGCTATAGAAGACGCTACGCGCGGTCAATAACCTACATTAATGCCCTCGAATAGAGCAATCTGATTGGTGAAAGATGACGTACTATGTAATAAGTCTTTGATCATGCTCCATGTATTAGTTATTGCCCTCACGCGAGGTCATTAATGTCGGTTAATGCCCGAGTTGTGTAGGGCAATAAATGATTTATTACATAGTTCATCTCTGTGAGTGCAATAACATCGCGAATTTTTCAAACTCGCAAAGACGCAACGGTCTGTTGCTATAGAAGACGCTACGCGCGGTCAATAACCTACATTAATGCCCTCGGATAGAGCAATCCGATTGGTGAAAGATGACGTACTATGTAATAAAACTGATTTATTTCCGTTGCTAACGGTGGCCGCACCGTTGCTAAATGACGTCAGTAAAACCGCATGGCCACGAGGTAGCTGAGGTCGAGGTCATGGTAGGATCTGCTGTGTAGTGTAGAGACAGCGACCGCAAGGAGAGCGAAGCAAAGTGTGGAAAACAGGAAAGAAACTATTTATCGTCGTTTTGTGTGAGTCTAGCGCTTCGATCGTGCTATCAAGGGGCGAGTTATGCTACGTGTGGCCGCCGAGACTCGTTACACTACGATGTTCTAAGCTAGAAGAATATTTCTTTAGCTCGTAGAATCTGTGTTGAATACGCTTTCGTGCTCTAAACTAAGTTTTTTGCCGGCAGTCCGTGACCTTTGCACTGAGGTACCATATCAAACATCAAAGGATAATATAGTCCTCATGACGTAATCACATGGCACTTTAGTGCGTTTTAAACCACGGGCGGCAACTTTGATACACCCACGCAACGGGATATAATGTGTGAATATATACCAGTGATTTGACACATTAGTGACTGCAAGGTGACGCTTTACACTCAAATCTTCCTTGCAAGAAGTAATAAAACCTCTGTATAGCCTCGTACCCAGGCCTGATTTAGCAGACCTTATATAGACCTACAGTGGAACCTCTATAAGGCAGACACCATTGGGACCAACAAAATTCAACCATTATATAGAGGGTGTCATCTGGTCAGGGGTTTATTATACACTATGTGGGTTATATTTGGGATTCAGTAAGTGTCCATTATAGAGGGATGAGGGGTGTCCTCTAAGAGGGGTTCCACTGTAATAACTTTAGGCCTGGGTATGAGGCTACTTGATTGAAAGCACTTCTTACTAGTCTGATGTTAAGAAGGGCTTTCAATCAAGTTGAAACACGATTTTTCTTTGACACAGCAAGTTAATAACATCAGCTAACTGTAAAATAGTACCTATTATTGTCTTTGTACACTTCTTATTGTGTTCAGGTGATCTTGGTACTGGTGTTAGTCTCTATCAGTTGGAGTGCCTCTCCTCGCCATGTCTGGTCTCTCTCCTGCCTCATGTGATCCAGCAAGCTCTTGATGAATCTGTGAGTGATACAGTAATGCTCACTCACAAAATTATTATCAAAAAACCAGAAATAATATTTTGTCAGTATTAAACTTACGTTGTGAGAGCTTTGAAAAAATGTATTCTTGTAAGTGCTCCAGGTATTTCCAAGTACATGTAAGTTGCCCAAATTTTCATCAAAATAATTCAGTAACTAAAAGGTTAAGTCGCCCAAATTTTAATCCTTCATTCAACAGAAAATATGGTCTCGATTGACAAAGTTCTGTAATACACCAATTTTTTGGGTGATATTCACATTATGCAATGGCGTACTGAACCAGTTTGTCGCTTTGTTGAGGCGGGTTAGTGAGTCCATTATACACATATGGGGATTGATATGTGACTATAAGGTTTATTTTAGCGGATTGCGAATGACACGTTGCTTGATAAATTTGTGTAACTCCTCTTTGAGTAGAAATTTCTGTCAATAGCACTGCATCACATATTTTTCCTCGCTATGTCAGTGTGAATATTCTTTCTGTACAATTCGTGGTAAACAAATTTCTAGCATAGCGCGTAAGTAGCACTCATGGCAGGTGAGAAGGTGTCTTTACACTATCTCTCTTTGTCAGTCTCTTGCATCCCGTGTGACAGGTTCACACTATCTCAGTGCAAATTATCTTGCATGCAACAACACCTTGTATATGTAATTTTAACTAATAAAAAAAAATCTGAACCCATCTTTGTCATACTCATGAGTTGTTACATCTACTCGTCCAAACAAGTTCACTATTGTTGAGCACAGATCTACTGCACTGTACTGTACTGTATTGCTTAGTTATCTTTCATTGTTCTTCAACATTAAGTCAAGACTATGTGATACACTGTGTGATATTGGTGTTTCCTCCTCTCTAGATGGATATATCAACTACTAAAGACAATGATACTCTGCTCACTACTCACTCTCGTCTGTGGAGGAAGGCTCGAGAGAAGTGGGAGAGCTACCAGTTTGGAGTGGACTACAATAGTGAGACTTACCAGAATGTGAGTGACAGTGCACTAGTGGTATTGTACATTTGCACTCACTGTTATGCTGGGTGGTAATATAGTATGTGTATGGTACCTACGGTTTTATGATCCCTCTCCCTCTCTCTCTCCCTCCCTCCCTTCCTCCTTCCCTCCTTCCCTCCTTCCCTCCTTCCCTCCTTTCCTCCTTCCCTCCTTCCCTCCTTCCCTCCTTCCCTCCTTCCCTCCTTCCCTCCTTCCCTCCTTCCCTCCCTCCCCTCCCTCCCTCCCTCTCTCTCCCTCCCTCCCTCCCTCCTCTCTCTCTCTCTCTCTCTCTCTCTCTCTCTCTCTCTCTCTCTCTCTCTCTCTCTCTCTCTCTCTCTCTCTCTCTCTCTCTCTCTCTCTCTCTCTCTCTCTCTCTCTCTCTCTCTCTCTCTCTCTCTCTCTCTCTCTCCCTCAGCTGTTCTCCTCTCCTCATACTGAGGATCCTCATGCTTTAGTTGACACACTAGCTCTCTACTGTAAGCAGTACATGCTCCGTCATCATCCAACCACACCAACTGAACAGCAGACAACTCGCCTACAAGCATCATGTCACATGCTACAAGTAAGTGGTACAGAGAAGAGTCTGTTTATTTGTCAACTGGAAGTCACAATTTAGTACGACACAATGCAACACTATTCTGTTTTCTCAATGTCAACGTTCCTAGCATACGCTTCGCTGACCTTTGCGACATATTGGGAATTTTGCGGCCTATCGCACGTCATTTTTTGTATTACAATGACACTCATGTTCTAGTGTTGACACAGATACATGTACTGAATGTAGTGTACAAATATGAGACCACTTGTTTCAACCTCTAGTTATTTATTCACGGTACTACTGTAGACAGTATTCCCACTCGATCAATGCATTGTTGTAATGCAACTTTTTTGTCTCCAGTTATTGGCCAGCCGCAACACTCTACTGATTGCAGCTCAGAAGACAGCTGTACTCCACACTCTCTACAGGGACCAGCTGACTCGTCTTGAGGAAGAGAAGAGCCATGCATATCTTCGCTGCCAACCCCTCACCTCTTCCTCTCATCTTCCCTCTGATCGTCAGCTGGAGGAGTTTGTGAGACTAGCTCGCGACAGCAAGAACACCACACAGCTAGACAGGTACGTACCACATCCCTCTTCCTCCCTCCCTCTCTCTCTTCCTCCCTCCCTCTCTCGCTTCTTCTCTCCCTCCCTCCCTCCTTCTTCCCTAGCTCGCTCGCTCTCTCTCTCTCTCTCTCTCTCTCTCTCTCTCTCTCTCTTAATTTCTTTCTCTTAGACTTATAGCCTAATCTTCTCTGTTTTGTCCAAGCAAGGGCTGTACTTCATGAACTGTACAATACCCATGTTACCTATCATGTCACTGGAGAGCTATTATACTTTAGATAAAACGATTATCTCTTTTCCCATCTCTCAGGTATAGCATAGACTATGTTCCATTAGCAGTTCATGAGTTAGAGGACAGAGAACTGGGACGATTCAGCTTCAGATCACGAGATGATGTGATGAAGGTACTACAGTACACAGTGTGATCGAGTGCTTCACTGTGCTTGTATTAGTTGAGAAATGCACAGAAAAGCATCTACATACAATGATAATGATACCCGGTCTCTGCTTTGTTTTGTAGATTCTTACTAGTCGGAATGGATTGCAGAATGTCATCACTACATTGCAGGCTCAAGTGAGTTAGATATTTCAGTGTGTGATGTGCATTTTCAATTGATGCTTCTTTCTTTCTTCAGGTAACTGCTCAGAATTCACTACTCATTGGTTGTCAACAAAACGCTCTCATCATAAATAATACGGCTGGACTAGAGGAAGACAAGTACATCATCTCTCTCTCTCTCTCTCTCTCTCTCCCTCTCTCTCTCTCTCTCTCTCTCTCCCTTCCTGACATACCCTATCTATATCATTGTACAGAAAGTACAGTACATTTGCTGACCTTGTTCGATCAGCATCTCAGCACAGTGAGAAGCTCCAGCTCATTACTGTCATTAAGAACTCATTTGTGTCTCTTCAGAAAGAGAAGGTATGTACTTTCATACAGTGCTATAGTACGGTGCATGACAAATTTTATCATTGTGCTATAATGGGTGTCTTTCATGTGGTAGAAACTTTGTTCCATCTCACATACTACAATCCATGCATACAGTTCAGTGCAGTGTGTGGGTCTGTTGGCTCAGTCGGTAGAGCGTCGTGCTGATAACGCGAAGGTCGTGAGATCGAGACTCACACGGACCATTTTTATACTTCTTGATACTACAGTATCCATGAGCAAGAGTGTACAACTTAGAGCTTGGCTGTATAATTCATGCGTGCAATAGCAGCTATTATTTTTATTTTCATATGTTCCACGGTTGTACCCTCCTTGGAATGATAAGCTACATCTCATTCTGTAGGGTGCTATCAGAGATCACATGATGGCTAAATTCTCGTCTCAATCAACACAATCACGCACTCGAGAAGAGGTTGAGAAGATAAAATGGTCAGAACCAACACCATTATGTGTTGATTTTCTTTCATACATGTGTTTATTCTTCAGTTCACTGATCAGTGAGTTTTGTGTGAATATGATCTCTTCGATGGCTTGTTACTCTCTTCGTCAACAGGTACCAGTTTCTTGCAATTTGTTGTTCTGTGAACGTGTTGCTGTAGATCACACTAGTCTATCAGAAGATGGATAGTCTACTGATGAAGTATCCTAGCACAAGGTATGGTGTGAGCAATAGTCCCTTCCATACACTCTCATACGTCATTCAATCATGTGTAGTATTTTTGTTTAATCTGTGACTAAAATCATTGATTTTGCTCCTTTCTAGAGAGGCGTATTTCACTATTGGTGCTTTAAGTATTCCAGCTGTACTGGAATCAACCAAGTGAGTATTAGGTCATTTAGCCTTTTATAGAGCTGCTCTTTGTCTCTTAGACCATCGTATGGTCGTCCTCGTGCAATCTTTTCAGCTGATGGGCGGAGCTTGCTCAACTTGTTCTACATCCCTCATGTGTCTGAGGTAAAGCGCATTAGAATGTAAAATATCTGTACTCAAGGTTCTTGCATAGCTACAATCATTGTAGTGAGAATTTGAAGCATTTTGATAGCCTTGTTTAGCTCTGTAGTGACACTAATACATGTTCTCTCTCACTATACAGGTGGTTACAATGTACAACACACTGTCTATGCAAGAGACAACTGACACACTCACTCACATTCTGGTAAGAATTTCACACAGTGCTTTTACTCTAGCTTACGAATACCGTAAACTTTATAATGTTAATATAATTATTGCATGAATATGCTTTAGATTTGCAGTTAAATTTATGTTTTTGGGTGTTGCCCTGTATGTATGTGATGGCTAAATCAGTAAATTTTACGATCAAAAAGCACGTTGCTTATACAATTTGCAAAAATTAAGTTAGCTACTTTGGTTCATGTACAAACGTCTCTCTCTCTCTCTCTCCCTCTCTCTCTCCCTCTCTCTCTCTCTGTCTCACTCTCACTCTCTCTCTCTTTCTCTCTCACTCTCTCTCTCTCTCTCTCTCTCTCTCTCTCTCTCTCTCTCTCTCTCTCTCTCTCTCTCTCTCTCTCTCTCTCTCTCTCTCTCTCTCTCTCTCTCTGTAGCGTCTATCCTCCATATTGTATGATATCATCATGTACCACTCTGCCAGCAGTAAGCTAGCTAACATGTGTTTGAACTCATCAGTTCAATATGCTGGAATAGAAGACATTGGTGAGTGACTAAGTCTGCCATCATGTATCTATTCACTTGTGTACAGTAACATTGGAAATTTTGATGTGTAAAGCTAAAATGAGATCAATGTTTAACTTTTTGTGCTTCATTGAGAAGTTTTCATGGAAATTTTAAGCGCAATCTTTCTTCGTTTTTGGTGTTTATTATTGATTGTGTATGTTGTGCTTCAGGTCATGATATCCATCAGTTGCAGTCTCAGATCAATCAGCTCGATAATCCTACTGATCCACAAGATGTGAGTCATCATCATACTACATCACCATCGCCATTATCTTTCACTTACACAAGCATTGCTAAACTGTGTTGGCTGTGTTGAATATAGAAAATAATGTACATGTAAAGTTAATGTGTCTATTACCTTAGGGCTTGCTGTTTTTGAGGGCACAAAAGGTCAATTTTGGGGAAAATTGTGATTAATGATGCGAGGCAGTTAATCCCCAGCCTACGGCACGTGCTCCTCTTTACACATGCGCAGTTGTCGAAACGTGCACGCGCCAGAGGGCTCCACTCTGTTCTCTGTCACCCTCCCTTCCTCACCCATTCATTCATTATTTATAATAAATCAGGCGGCAGACGGGCGGTCACCCTCCGGGTTGCCCTATCACAGTCATTGCTCAGTGGGTCAGCACCTACCATGACTGCGCAACCTTTGTGGGGTCCCCCTCGGCTGGCCCCTCAATTCAGGCAATTTGTTGACATTTGCATGACTCGGGTCAGCCAACTAAGATGGATTATAGTGACGCAGACAGCATTAATAGATTAAAATTTGTCTCATTTGGGAATTTTAAACTTGTGTAAAAAAACCATGACATCTGCTAGAGAGGTTAATTTTAAAATGCAGTAGAAATGTATAACAGTAGAGATATGTGCGATAACTCGTTTTCACACATGAGTAGCCGCCATCTTAATTCGTCGTCATCCCTACATATCAATGCCGACCGGCAATGATATGAAGCTAATTTTATGCTGTTCTTGCCTGATTCTTTTGATATTTTCACTTCAATCACTCTTGTTCTTGTACAGTGTATATGTACTTCTCTACAATAAAGATGTGACATCTCTTGTCTGCTCAGGTGCTTCAGTTCCTGGTACTGCAGCGTGATAGTCTACTTCACTCACAGACAGTAGTAGTGAATCATTATCTCAGACACACTCTACTAGTCAATGGTACTCATGATCTACTCAAGGTACAGAGAGACACACTCTACCACATGCTGTAGAAAATTATTAGTCAATAATACCGTAGACCTAGAAAATTTTGCACATAAAGATTTTCGTTGATTGCATGATAACCACACGTTTTATATTCGAGCAACAAAAAAATAAAAAATAAACCTTTATACGACAGAAATTTTTATGCACTGCATATCAAGAATGTTGTACTGTGCTTTTTTGAGTACTTCTACTGCTGTAGAAAATATTGTTGCATTTCCTCATTCTTCTTTTCCACTCTTTCAGACACTAGATGATGTGTGTATTCCATCGCTGAGTGGGCTGTACTACAATGCTGATCAGCCCCGCCCACTGTCACACCCACTCATGCCAGTTCCTCACACTCACACCGGAGAATGTGACACCTTGTTTCCATGGCGACAGTTTGTACAACGGTCAGTAAACTCGATCAAAATCCTGTTATAAAGCTGCTTCAGTAGAAACTGATTGAAGTTCAGTTATTTTATACATGTAATGTACCTGTGATAAATACTAATGAAAACTACACTGTAGTCTCAGCTACATAGTCTACATACAGTGTAGCAGCTGACACAACAGTTCATACATGCAACAGGACTAGTTTCCAAATTGTGCAGGAGTGCACGCAATTTCGAAATTGGTACGCAATTTAGCAATTGACAAAATGCGCACCGCAATTGCGCAAAAAGAGCGGAACATATACATGATGCTAGCGACAAAATTGGGTATGGTTTCGAACTCTACAGTCATAAAGCAGTTACATCATTATGGTGAGAATCTCTTTCCTACACTTTGTCATTTCTATAAAACAAAGTTTCTATGAGAGCAGCTGAGTATGCCCTCTTCAAACTAAAAATCAATCCTCTGTCATGTTTATGATAGTTTTTATGTTTTCTCTCATCAGTAATGGAGTGTGTCTGGTGTCAAGTGTTCAGTTTGTTGATGTCTACTCTCATGTGTTCCTCTCCATAGCATCTCTCGACCCTAGAGGACGGTAAGAAGTGACATAATTACTGTCTCACATAAATTATTCATATTCACATAATTAAACAGTTAGTACATTCTAGCTATTTACGCATGTGCAAAGACATTGCGGTACTCATTTCTCATCATACTTGAATATGCGATAAGTCGATTTTGCAAAAAAAAACACAATAGTTCTTGCTGTATACAGTGGAACCCCTCTTAGAGAACACCCCTCATCCCTTAATGGACACTTACTGAATCCAAAATATAACCCATATAATGTACATGTGTATAATAAACCCCTGACCAGAGGACACCCTCTCTATAATATGGACGATTTTTGTTGATCCCAATGGTGTCCGCCTTAGAGAGGTTCCACTGTATATCGAGAAACTTCCTATACATTTGTTTGCATGTTTCTTTCTTCTATCTGCAGTCAAATAGCCAGTGGGGAGCTCATGGGCTTATCTCTGTTACTGGAAGACATACTGTTCGCTAGTAACTTTATAACTCGTTCGGTCTCTCCACGGTTCAACCCTTCTCCGTCACTATTCTCTCAGCATCCTTCCTCCTCTATTCCTCCACGCATCTCACGCAGCAGGAGATTGTCTCAGGTCTCACTATCCAGTGCCTGGGGACCTGTCAGTGCTAGTCGTGTATCAGTATGTTCCTCCCCTCTCCCTCCCCTCCCTCCTATACCGTCGACTAAACTGATCTGCAAGTTCCTCTGTGTGTGTTTGCAACTGGAGCAACTGCGTGTGGAGTGGGGGTGCAGTCTTGTGGGCGTGACTGCTCAGACAGTGACCAAGGAGGCACGTCATTTGGACGAGCTGTTCCAGAGTAAAGTTGTTAATGTGGCTCGTCGGATAGTAGCTCGACAAGAGGCAAAGGCACTTCTGAGAGCACATGCTGAAACTGTGAGTTAGCAATAAATTTGACTTGTGTTACCTGTCTAGTAATTTTTTTTGAGTTGCATATCAATTTTTGAAAGTTAGTATTATGTTTGTTATATTCACAGGATACAGTTACTGAGAGCTTGTCTACTACCACAGTACAGACTGATACTGACATCACTATTGATGATATTGAACAATCCAGGTCACTCAATGAAGTCGCTTTACGTGAAACACAGGTATACTACAGTACATGACATCGCTGTCTATGGACTAACTTAACTTTTGTTTTCCTTACCTTACTTGCTGTATCACCTATTTTACACACTTGCCCTTGTTTTGTGTATCATAAAAAATATAATAAAAATTGTTGACTTCTTAGTTTTATGAAATTTATACCACATGTGTTTGAATTTGTGTAATTTTGATGAATGAAGAAATCAATAAAGTTTGACTGTTTTGGTCTGCTTGTTACTTCACAATGACATCCTTGACCTCGTTCTCTTCTTTCTGGTACAGCTGTCTCGTTTGAAGGATATGGTGGACCAGTTGTTGTTGCAGGAGGAGATTCGTCTAGTGAGCAGTCTATTGAAGCAAGCACTGCAGGAACACCAGAGAGACACAGAGACACTGCCACTGGACCTGTGGAAGAAGAGTGTATGTTTGACAGATAGTAAATCATGATTGGAGCAAATTTGTGAATTAGACTTACATGTGTATGTGCTTTTCCTCACCAAGAAACCACAATACAATTGTACTGTAATTCTACAATTGTATCGTACTGTATAACTATTACCTTTCCATTGCAAAAATTATTTCACTGTTAAAACTAAAAACGTAAAAAATTGTACTGCAATGGATATTAGCACAGAAATGAAATGGTGCTTGAAAATAATTTTTTTCGTTTGTGTTACAGACTATGAAGGAGATCATGGGTGTTCCTCGTCCTCATCTGGTAGAAGACTTTCTACATTCCCTGCACTCCAAGATGGCTGCCACATCAGGGCCCACTGGTGTGGTTGAACTACCACAGGTATATCCAGTAGCTCCTGGTATATCTGCAATAGATAATTCATATTGTAACTCTTATAGGATCACTTCATGTCATGTGTGAACCAGCTCTCCTGTGCTGTGCTGGAGAGAGAAAGAGAATGCTATCAACTGTATGCTCATCCTCTCTTGTGCTCTCTTGCATTTTATCATCTATAGGTATGCAACTTTCTATGAGTCAACCTTGCTCAGTCTGTATCACCAGCTGTACCTCAAAAATCAGGTATGTGGTACAGTGAATATGCTTACAGATTGCCAGTTAAATTTTCCATTTTCTTTCTTCTACCTCTCCCCCCTCTCCCTCCTCCTTAATTCCTCTCTCTCTCTCTCCCCTCCCTCCTTCCTCCCTCTCTCTCTCTCCCCCCCTCCCTCTTTCTTATCTACAGGAGATTGAAGGACAACAGCAACAAATTGAGAAGTTATCTACAGAATCACGAGAGGAGAATATTGTTCAAGTTGCTGAGCACACTCACTCTCTTATACTAGGTTCATTGTATCATACCGTATAGCGGGACATTTTGGAGGGTCGAAATTTCTGGTGAATGATCCAGATTTTGCGTTTTGGTGAATTTAATTTTGCCGCCCAGCACCTGGCTCACGTATTACTGTAATAGAAAAGGCAGATTTTACGATTTGGCAAATTCGCCAAAATTTTAGTCCACCAAAATTTCTAGCTATACGGCAATAGACTCAAATTCATATTGTATTCTTCCTTTTAGAAATTACTGCGTTGCGTCTTGAGAGGGATAACTTACAACACCAACTGAACCAAAGTGTAAGCAGCTGCTAGAGTTCATATATCCCGCCCGGGCTTGGTCATCAATTGTAGCATCCATCATTGAGCTGTTGTATCCATTGTACATGTGTGAATGTGCTTGCTCACTCTCTCTCGAGGCTTATCCTGACTACACCAGTGGTGTAGCTATTACACGTGACGAAACATTTCCAAGTTTAAAGCACCTTTTAAAGTGGTGATTTTAGAGTGGTAGAGCCTGCCTTTTGTCATAGTGAGCAGTGAGCATCCACACATGCCCAGAGTACTATGGTAGACTGGTAGTAACCATTAATGTTACTATAATATCTATCTTTCAGGAGGAGAAGATGAGGAAGCAGATACTGAGAGAGTATCAGTCACTGATGCGTGAGCTGTTATCATCATCTCTGTCCGTGAAGGACCAGTATGAGCAGTACAGGTATGCTATAGATTAACCCATAGAAATACGCAATATACTCGAGGCTGGTTGAATATCATGCAACACAAGGTTACGTAGACCTCGTTGCTGTCATGCTATTTCTAATCCTGCTCTCCCCTTGGTTTCTTGCTACATATTTTCTTCTCTTACTCTTATTCGATGGAGGTGATCAAATCAGTGATTTTGTTATGTTCATAGAAAGAAGCTATTCAAGGAGACTGTTTCTGGTTTGTACAATGTGAAGCAGCAAGCATTCTCTAGTATAGCTGCACTGAGAGAGAAGATGTCTGGTAGCACCATCCCTCCACCCATCACTCCAAGTGACATTCACTACGTGCAAGATCAGAATATTCATCTAAATGCTTTGGTACATGAACACACATGAATTTATTATATGCATGACTTTTCATCCCCTGACAACGAACTTAGATATCTACAGTAACTCTCTGTTTGCATGTAAATTTGAATATTTCTAGCGTACAACAAAGTTTCAAAATGAGAGTGTTACAAAATTTTATATGTAGATTCAAATTGTTGTCTTGGTTAAACCTTAAAGTGCATTCACTGGATCATATTTCTTATGCTGTGTTGGCTGTTTAATCTCCTCCTCTGCTACTCAGATCACAAAACTGCGGTCACTGGACCACTGGAGAAGACAGCAGATGATAGCATCCACAGATCACCAGGTACACCCAACAACTGTCTTTCCCACTTGTAGATAAGTGCTCAAATAACGTTTTACGAACTAAATTTAGGTGTTCAAAATAATTTTTGACATGTGAAATAAACAGTCATTTCTTTGTTTCTCTCACTCCAGTTTGCTGAGCTAGAGAATGAGCTGGAGGAGACAAAGTTTAAGTTACGCAAGCTTGAACTAGAGTCAAATGATGAGAGACAGTCACTCAACCATCAGATACAGGCTCTGCAAAAGGTACATTTACCAGCAATTGTATTCCTCTAGTGAATGTGATGATGACTATTATGTGCAGAATCTTATTCAAGAGGAGAAAAGATGTACATTGCTACTAAAAGAGCTTGAATCAGAGGTGAGCAGATACGACGTACACGTTACAAGATTTCATTCCTGCACTGATTTGTACCTTCAGAAGCAGCGAAGAACATCAGCTTATGCTGCTGGACTGAAGGACAAGGTTTTGTTCTGTTTGTTCTAGAACAACAATTATGTTGTGTTGTGTTCATTCTAGATGAGTAGCTTGAATCGTGATGAACAGAGATCTCAACTCGATTCAAAGATATCAGAAATGGTGAGCAGCTTATATGGGTTGACCTCCTTCTGTTTACTGAATTGCTAACAGGCTGAAGAGTTAGAAGAGAAAAATAGACTGTTGAAATCATTAGAAGGTGAGACGCCAGCTTTTGTGATCATTGACGTGATAGCTCTCTCTTGTCTGTGTAGCTGAACAGCACAGAGAGAAGAGGAAAGCTGAGCACAGCCGAGCACGCAGTGCAAAGGTGACCCTCGTGCTTTCTGTCATCCAAATGACCTAACTTTCTATCTCAGACTCTCTCTCTTGCTCGGCAACAACTCAGACAAGAGAAGCAGTTGAAACTGGATGCATTTGAACAACTTGAAGAGCTCTTGGTTAGTGATTTTACTTTACTTTCTACAATAATTTCACTTGTTGACTACAGGTGGACGATGAACCCAAACACTCACGGCGCCCACAGACTGGTAAAAACAGTCACATATTCACTCGCTTCACAAATTTTACATCTACTCATACATGCTTACTGTATTGCCGGGGCAACTTTGGCAATTGGGCAAATGCCTATTGTCAATGGAGCTTGCACGCTAGACTACCAAAATAACAACACTTCATCACTGATCCAAACCAGTTTTTAATTTTTTCCATGGGAAATAGTGCTCAATAGCCAGGGGCTAATAGGGAGCAAGAATAAATAGTAATAAAATACCAATAATTGTTATCGTAGACAGCAATGAAATTGTTTTTAAATGTTGGGTTGAGTAGGTTCAATAATCATGTCTAGAGACTTACCGATTAGCAAGAAATTTTGGTGGACAAAATTTTGGCGAATTTGCTAAGATTAGATTTTGGTGGTTAATATTTTGGCGAATTGATGCCAAGGCGGATAGACACACGCACAATCATTTCATTTTGGCAGTTAAAATTTTGGCGTTTCGTGTGCAATCCGTTAAATTCGCCAAAATTTTGTCCACCAAAATTTCTCGCTAAACGGTATTGAATTGTATTCACTTGTGCTATTTTGATGGTTTAGGTACACAGCTGTTCACTAGGGTACACCATCCAGCAGGTACTCGAGCTCTCCACAGTGCAGCTCCTGGTGTACGAGTAACTAGACCCAAATCAGTAAGACTCATACACTATTTCCATTACAGCTACATCTTCATCTTGGTCAGGTTGGTGGAAGACTACGCACAGCGACTCCGAGTGAAGTAGAGTCACTATCACAAGAGATAGGAGCATTCAAACTGATATGACAGTCTTTAGCATTATAGGTAACACTGTCATAAAGTAGAAACTCACATGGCAAGATCATATCACTTACTGAGATACTATATTATTTATAAGTAAAGTAAAAAAAAAGTTTTGATGAAAAACTAAAGTGTAGGGATGACGCTTGCAAAAGTAAAGTCAGTGGCGTAGGAATAAATAGTGCACTGGTGCTGGAGCATCACCTAGCCTCGAACCAGGCTCTTAACACGCCCAGTCTTTGTGAATATCATTAATTAAACAAGATCAAAGCAATAATTATTTTAAAAACGGTAGTCTCCCAACAGCATGGTGTCCATCTTTGGCAGTGTGACTGCGTACATTTGTTGTCATGACCTTGATTGCAGTGATCTGCTGTCATCGCTATCGTAGTGTGACTGAGGCTTAAGCTTGACAGATTACTGGCTATAATGAAGGTACAGTGAAACCTGGCTAACTCGGTCGTAACTCATTGCAGTTGGGACAGCATGTGGCTGTATTAGAGAAGTGACCATTTCACTGTTTATCATGATGATTGGTTGTCACTTTTTGTATGGCATAGAGAAGTTGTATATCAAAGTGAAAGTTTTGTTGAGAGAGAGGATGTTTTGTTGAGAAAGAAAATGTAATAAACAGTACTGAAATTTATAATGTACATGAATATAAAATTCAAAACATAATGCCTAAAATTTATAGATAATTATAAGCAACAATGATATAGTTCCTTCATCCTCTTGTTCCTGTATGAGAGGGACAACACACACTCACAATGACGTATACTAGTCACAACTCACCATCAGTTGCTGTGGATCCTGTCAGCTGTCTCATGCTCTCCCATATTCTGCAGTGCAGCTCTCAACACACCCCATGAAGGGACTCCCTTCTGTGAGACAACATTGTCTTGTTGCCGCAGCCATGCTGAGAGCATGTCTATCCTGCATTCACTAGGTTTGCCTCGTCGATAGGTCTCGATATCAGTCAGTGTTGAGTAGAGAAGGCCTAGTTGTAGTCCAAGGTCCTTCCAGTCATTGAGATCATGAATCACAGCCAACACATCACACAAGTCATTCTCAGCTATAATGAGTACATAATAACAGGGACACTCTCCCATCATTGTAACTCACTGAGTGTTCTAGAGATGTCACCACAAACACCAGCAGCAGCTGTGGGTAGCTGTGTATCAGTAGCTGTGGGTAGCTGTGTATCAGTAGCTGTGGGTAGCTGTGTATCAGTAGCTGTGGGTAGCTGTGTATCAGTAGCTGTGGGTAGCTGTACATCAGTAGCTGTGGGTAGCTGTGTATCAGTAGCTGTGGGTAGCTGTGCATCAGTAGCTGTGGGTAACTGTGTATCAGTAGCTGTGGGTAACTGTGTATCAGTAGCTGTGGGTAGCTGTGCATCAGTAGCTGTGGGTAGCTGTCTTTCAGTAGATGTGTGACTGATGATATCCTCCTCCTTTAGCTCAGCCACCTCCTGTACATATCAGAGAAACATACCATCACATGCTACAGTACAATCCACACACTGCAACTCACCAGAGGGTTTCTACCAGCAAATATGCTGTGCTTGTTGACCCACTCCTTGAGCTCACTGTTGTCTTGTAGTTTCTGTTGGGGCAGCTGGTAGTACCTGAGTACATCCTGGAGGAGGGGATCAGGAACAGGCTGGCTAGCCATGCTTTGGTTAAAGAGCTGGCACACAGAGGAGGGTTGCAAGAGGTAGTAAGGCTCACATGATAAAGCATCTTTTGTAACAAGCTCATTTTGTCCTTCTTTTCGATCCAATACAATGTCATCTTGAAGAAGCATTGACTTAGCTACATCACGCATGGTAAATAGATCAATATCAGGCAAGGCATCAAAGGGATAGTGGTCGAGTAGAGAGGGAGAGATGAGACATTCACATGTGCTCACAGCACTACACAGCTGGTGTTGGAGGTCGAGGATCATCCTGATGACATTGCTGCAGACCTGTGCTGCTTCTCTGGTCTTCTCAGACACAAGCACAATGACCCAACGATTGAGGTCTACAATTTCTACTATAGTGGACACTCCAGATACATCCTTCCAGCAGATTCCATTTCTCCACACCTTGCACTTTCGCTCGAGACCATGCAGAGGGAGAGAGAGAAAACGATACTCACTTGCCAGAGGAAATGTGAATGCAAGTCGAAGGAGAAGAACATGTAGGAATCGATTACTGAAATATTGATGAGGGTCACTGCACCCCAGACACCAGCCAAACCTTGGAGAGGGGAGGTCGTCAGGTCGATGCTCTTTAACCAGACTTGGGAAGAAGAGATAGTTAGCTCCTGCTTGAGGGAACAATATAGTAGCTTTGAGGTTAGTGGCTTGAAGTGTAGGCATATCCACTGGATGACAGAATTCCATATTCTCGAGACAGCCCACCAGCATCTCTGAGCTGTACTGTGGGAACAACTCCTCAAGGGTCGCGATGGGCACTATACCAGTGTTACTGGCAACTTGACAATACTGCTTGAAATGATCAGGAGCAAATAGTGTTCCACTGACCTTTCTGAGCAAGGCCTCTTTCTCCACCACCACCCAGCTAGACTCTGGATGCTCCTGGTTTTGTAGAAACAAGATGAGGCCTTTGTCATTAAGAGAGGTCAGAGACTCTGTGAGTAAAGATGATCTGTAAGAGTAATCATTTTCTGAAATGAGGGCAGTGGTCAGCTCTTGCAGTGTGCAGCTGGCTCTTCTGAGTTTTGTACGGAGAAAAGCATACAACACATGACAGTACAAGCTCATGGTGGGCTGGGATGATAGTATAGCTTGTTGACTGGTCGAGAGGAGAGAGCGGAAGTAACGTGCTTCTTTAGTTTTCGACAGTCGACAGTCCATTCTTTCAAATCCTCCATACATCAACTGCTGTTTCACTCTGCTCTTTGCTATATTCTCCACTAGTGAGCTCTTCTCCTTTAGCTCTTGTGATGACTTGACCAGGTCAGCATGGCTGCCAGTAATGATGACGTGTGATGATCCCTGAGCTGAGCTGCAGGCATTCTCTATGAAACTAATCCAGTAGTGTATGGACTTATTGATCTTGTCCATACTCTGGCTCAGGTCTACGATACAAAGAAAAATAGCTGCAGAATTTTTCATGATGCGTTCCAGTACAGCAGCATGACTAGAGTAGTACTCTTGTTGTCCAGCGAAATCATATATTACTATGTTATCAAGATTGTCGACCTTGCTCTTGACATGTAGAGGTATGATTCCAGCAGTGAGGCATTCTACATCAGTGACACGACCTGATGATAACACAGAGAAGAAGCCACTAGCTTTGTTAGCTAAGAGACGAATGAGTTGAGATATGGTGGTCTTGCCAGCTCCACTGTATCCAGTTAAGATGAGTTTTGTGTATGTGTGCACAGGAAAGTCCCTTTTGCATTGCAGAAATGACCGAAACAGTTTCAGTAGGTCATAACTGTTATCATGTCTACTAGCGTAGTCAATTGGAGTTATGTCAAACTTATTCTTAGCCAGTAGATCTACTTTACCAGTGGAAAGTAAATATTGTACAATTTGGATGTGACCATGTAGACAAGCAATGTGAAGTGGTGTATCACCATTACTGTTCTCACACGATGGGTTACATTGTGCTTCACTGATGAGGTACTGAGTAATGTTTAGGTAACCATTAATGCAAGCAAAATGAAGTGGTGTATCACCATTCTTGTTCTTAATCAGTGGGTCCACTTTACCAGTGGATAGTAGGTATTGCACAGTGTAGATGTGGTCATTGTGACAAGCGTTATGAAGAGGTGTATCACCATCATTGTTCTCACATGATAGGTTTTGGTGTGTTTCACTAGTGAGGACTTGAACAGTGTTCATGTTACCATATTGACAAGCAATGTGAAGTGGTGTGTTGCCAAAGCGGTCTTTATTCAATGGGTCACATTGTTGTTCATTGATGAAGTACCTTACCACCTCCAGGTGATTGTTACGTACAGCATGGTGTAGTGGAGTACATCCATAGTCATCCTTACAGTTGGTGTCACACTTGTACTTTGTTAATAGGTCAATAATGATATCCATCCAGCCATGTTGAGCTGCCAGGTGTAGAATAGATAACTGGTAACTTGTCTGGTTAATTTTAACAGCGTACAATGGTATCTCACTGTTGTTATTTCTGGCAAATGGGTTCACTTTACCAGTGGATAGTAGGTATTGTACAATATGGATGTGGTCATATTGACAAGCAGTATGAAGTGTTGTATTGCCAAAACGGTCTTTATTCAATGGGTCACAATGTTGTTCATTGATCAAATACCTTACCACCTCCAGGTGATTGTTACGTACAGCATAGTGTAGTGGAGTACGTCCATAGTAATCCTTACAGTTGGTGTCACACTTGTACTTTGTTATTAGGTCAATAATGATATCCTTCCAGCTATGGAGAGCTGCCAGGTGTAGCATAGGTAACTGGCAACTTGTCTGGTTAATTTTAACAACGTACAATGGTATCTCACTGTTGTTATTTCTAGCAAATGGGTTCACTTTACCAGTGGATAGTAGGTATTGTACAATATGGAGGTTGTCGTTGTGACAAGCTAAGTGAAGTGTGGTCTCACCATCATTGTTCTCACATGATGGATCACAGTGTGCCTCACTAATGAGATACTGGGCAATATCAAGGTGACCATAGCGACATGCATAATGAAGTGGTGTATTACCATTATTGTCTTGACTATTGATTGAATCATGTTGTTTATATCTGTTGAGTATCTTCACCACCTCCAGGTGATTCTTGATGACAGCATAGTGTAGTGGAGTACGTCCATAGTCATCCTTATAGTTGGTGTCACACTTGTACTTTGATATTAGGTCAATAATGATATCCATCCAGCCATGGGCAGCTGCCAGATGGAGCAAAGAGACCAATCTTACAAATGCTGTTAATTCAGCTGGTTGTTCTATTAGTGGTAGCAATCGCTCAGCATCTTTTTTCTTTCCTTGTTTGAATGCTTCCACACAAGCACTCTTGAATTGTTCCTGTGACATCTTTGCTGTAGTCAACTGGAATCAGTGTTCCTTCTCTGTGGTTACTAAATGTATCACGCTCTTATTGTACTTTATATGGTATAGTGTAGTCTACATGTACTAATTTTAGAAACATCTTGTTTTATTTTTAGCATTAACACAAACTCACAAACCAGGGTTGTGGCCAAGTACATATAGGTACTTGTAGTTGGACACATAAGTACATTTTGGTGTACTTGTACTTATACAGTGTTCCACAGGAAGAGAAGCAAAAAGTACATTTTTGACATTTTGGCTCATATCTCAAGAACCAAGTGTCCTATGATCATGTTGCATGTACCATTATGATCCTCTATCCTTACTGAACACCCTGATTCATATGGCTTCGCGACGTGGGCGTGTCACAATACGACCCGATTCACAACCTTTGATCCGCTTCGAAGCCGGTCGACCGGTTTCGAAGCGGGTTACGAGCTGCTCTCCAGATTCAAAGCGTGCATAATGCTAAGTGCACGCGTGTAATAGACTTCAACTACTAAACATATAACTGGTTCTTAAGCAGATAGTTGCTAAATACATCCACAATGGATCTCCTGTATTCGCATGTTTTCTTGATGCTTCCAAGGCATTTGATCTTGTCAGACATGACATCTTATTTGATCTGCTTGTGTCACGTGGTCTTACCTTGCCTGTGGTTCGTTTGCTAAGTTCTTGGTACTCTACGCAAAATTTATCTGTGAGGTGGAGAAATGCTCTCTCTTCTCCTTTCACAATATCCAATGGAGTTCGCCAGGGTGGTGTTTTGTCACCTGTATTGTTTTCTATTTATCTAGATGAGCTGCTTTTAAAGCTTGAGTCTACTGGAGTTGGTTGTTTTTGGAATAGCCATTATGCAGGCGCCCTTGCATACGCAGATGATATAGTGCTTTTGGCACCTTCTGCCTCTGCATTACGCACCCTTCTTGCTACTTGTGAATCACATGGTAGTTGTCTTGGTCTACATTTCAATCCTCTCAAGACTCAGCTTATTAATTTTCGTTTGGGTGTATCTGATTTTGACAATATTAATTCTAATTTCCTCTTCTGTGACTTGCCTCTCCAATTTTCTAATACCGTCGTGCACTTGGGTAACAAGCTAAAGTATAATCTCTGTGACGATGAAGATATTCTGCTAAAATCTCGTTATTTATCCAGGACTGCTAATAGCTTATTTTCTACTTTTCCAAATATCGGACCGATTCCTATGACATATCTGTTTTCATCATATTGTCTAGCTCTATATGGTTGCGAACTTTGGAATATTTCTTCTCCTGGTCTAAGGAGTTTAGAGGTTGTATTAAACAACTGTCTGCGGCGTATCTGGAGATTACCTCCTAGAACGCATACCGGTATCCTGCATCGATGTGCTAGAGTCCAAAGTATTTATAACTTGGTTTCTTCAAGATCGCTTAAATTTATCAAAAATGCAAAAAACAACTCAAACACTTTGGTCAAACTGATCTTTAACGAAGATTTGGCTTATACTTTCTCTGGACACAATATTTTCTGTGGTCATACTTATTTAAAAGAATATTCCACTGATGACGAGAGATGTGCTATAGTACTAAGAGATTTCCTGCTGTCATCAAGCACTGTTAACATTTGTCAGGGAAGCTCTTCTATTGACTTAATGCTAAGGACAATTGCTACTGATTAACATTAATTTTAAATCTACATGTACACCTTATGTGGTGTGTTTTTCAATAATAATAATAATAATAATAATAATAAACGTGTACTCTGAGTGTCCATATACATTGCATCGCAATCATATTGTTCTTTAAATTTGCTTCCATGTACGGGAGTCACGTCTGAAGAAGAAGCTATGACATGTTCCTATGGATTTTAGTGCAGTTTGACTGTTAAAAACAACTGTTGCATGCGCACAACATTTCTTGCTGCGCTGCGTTGCTGACTCAACCACTCGTAACGGCATTCAGTCCTGTCAATTTAGCACTGAGGTAGGCTTGCAGTGCTGCGCTGCTAAACCACTTACAACAACGCTCCTGTCGATGACTGTAGTAGCACATGATGCTCTAAATCGCCTCCGCGGACACTTTCCAGTCTTGCTGGGCTGCACTGCATGAGCTATAACCGATATATTTTATGGCGGTTGACGCAGGAATTGACAGAAAATATGCTCCCAGAACATGCACTCGGTCACGTGACAGCAGGTATTTAAGGTAGCACATGGTAGTGAGATATCATTCTAGGTCACCGTCTTGTGCACTTACAGTAACCAAATGTCTACAACCAGTACCGCTACAACCGGCACAGTGTCTACCGCCTCTGCCGGTGCTGGCACCTCGACTGCTGTCATCACCACGGCTGCCGGCACGCTGACACCTACTACCGGCGGCGTGTCCGCAGACCAGTTTGCCCAGCGGATGGCAGCCATTGCAGGAACGCAGACGAAGCTTGACAACAAATTGGCTGAATTCAAGGCCGAAATTGCTGAAAGCCAAGAACGAACAGACACCTCGGCTGCGAGAACGGTACAAGCTAACCAGGACTCATTTGTCTTCAAGAAGTAAAGCCATGAAGAACAACATAGAGCTAATTCAAAGATCGACGAAGCCCTCCACGAGGCAGAAATTGAGTTAGATGCCGTTCCTTCCGACCCAACCACGCCTTCCGCGGTCAAGAGAGCTAAAGACGCCCTCCTCCGAGGTAGGAAGTTGCTGGCTGAACGCCAGAAATTGATTAAAATAGCCGACCGCTCCGACCTTGGCTGGGCAGTAGTGTCGGAGTATATATATGTTGTGCGCAAACTATGGATCGAGACAATCCATGGATTGCGCTGCCCAAACTATGGATCCGTTCTTTGCGCAACAATCCATGGATTGTCTGCTCAATCCATGGATCGCGCAAACGAGGAACTCAAAGTATGGATCTCGGCCAAACCATTGATGCATGGACCAAACCATTGATGCTCGATCATGAGAAGCGGCGGACTCTACTGACGTTCGCCACTGAAGCACCTCCGGCAGCAATGCTGCTCAACATGATTGCCTATAGCCTTATTCTAGCTAGTAAATATGTATACTGATCGAGGCAGCTAGGTTGAGATACATGAAATGAATATGGTTGTATGAGTCTTGAGTTCAGGCTGTAATAGCTGTGGGCAGCTAGGGTATGCAGTGATCACACTAGCAATAGAAGGCCTCAGTAGAAATAAAGCACCAAAGGTGCAGATGCCTCGGTGCAGTAGCATGTATGCTAGCCTGCAATTTAGTCCAGTAATATTATCAAAAATATTGGGTGAACCTCACACTAATTGCAACAAAAGCAAACTCAACTGCATTTGTTTCCTTAACATGTCCACAATCACTGATAAAAAGTCCTAAGAAATCCCATGGAGGGAAACATGTGAAATCAGTTAATATTACATTTTGACACCTATCGTTTTACTAATTATCTGAATTCAACACGCTATTTTGCAGCTTAAATATTATTTATAGCATATAAACTTATAACCAATAGAAAGCTCTATGCTTGAGCTATCATTTGAGACCAATAACGTGCACGTGAGACAAAATCTGAATGAGCTATGACACAAAGTAATATAAATGACACTGACAAATTCGCATATAAATTAATAATGTTCATGTTTGATCATGTGAGTACATTTAGAGCATAATCTATGTCAGAAAAGTCATCATCTATGCTGTCTTCCTCATCATCTTCAAAAAGTGATGAATTTGTACAGCCAGATCCTCTGCAAATACCGCATGCTGGAGTGCACTCTATGTTGTGCTTCTTGCAAGTGCATCTTGTGGTACTACAGTCTGTCTTGCAGTTACATCTGATTATGCTTAGCAAATTTTCTGGTGCTGGAGCTCGTGTTGTTTGTTGTGGCACAAATCCATCGTCACACACTTGCCATCCCCAGTCCGTTGGGTGAAGATTGTCTGCTGATCCTTTCCATTGCTGGACTTGAAGATACACACATAATCTATGATAATATTATTTGCTGCCACAGATGTTGGTGGTAAGGTTTATCATGCTAAGATGACTTCGAAGCCACTTTCTCACAAAAACGCTGATGTCGAAGAGAATCCAAAGTGTCAGTTGATCTTCCATTGTAGATGATAACCAGGGCTTTCTCACCAGCTGCTATTACATCACTTTGGGTGGCAGGATAGGCATCGAATACTGCTGCATGCTCACGGAAGGTAATGTTGGCTCGAAATCTCTTGAGAGATGTTCCCTTGCCGATTCCAAAGAGATGGGATGTAGTGTCACATCCAAGAAATGCATGCATAAAAAGAATGTGGTTGCAAATTTCTGGACCAAGTCTTTGCTTTATGCCTTTTATGTTCCATGTGCGGGGTTTTCTTGTTGTCTTTTTTGGTTCGGGTCGAAAGAAAAGGTCATGTGAATCGAGGCTTGCATGATAACAGAGTAGGACAATAAGGTCTGTGTCATCTCCAACTAGCACTGTGGTTGTGGAGGCAGCAGACTGGACGGCCTTTTGCACAATAAGCAGGTCAGCATCTCCAGATGCATGGTGCATGTGTCTCACAATTCATTTTCTGCAATTCTTCACTGAGCATAAAAATGAATCTCTGTTTGTTCTCCTTATTGGCTAGAAATTGATCCTTCTTGGTCGTAACACGCATGTCTGCTGTGAATGTCACAGTCATGCTAGTTTTACCCTTTGCCCGCCTCTGGTGTGTCACATCCTTTGTGTTGGTAGCGCTATAGCCGTCAAACACTACAATAGCATCTTTGTACTTCCTTTTGACATAATCAGTGTACCGGTGGCAGATTTCCTTGTAGGTACGGATCCATGAGACCAAGGTATACGATGTAGAAGTGCTCCACCATCTAAGACATACTGGGCGTTACCTTGTATGATGTCTGCAGTATCATGTGGGTCACTGAGATTCCAGATAGCATCAGCAAAAGCTGGCTTGTCTGTGTAACGCCGGACAGTCTAGACCTGACTTAGTCATGTTCACAGAACAATCACTGCTGTATTTTCATACACATGTCACCTCATCATATGACCTAGCCTAACCTTTAAATATGTGTGCATTGACTGTTGCATGAGAGAGTATTTTCTGAGTCATAATTGTTGCACCGTGTTCCCGACGCTCTGGCTAGCGCTACACTGGTGGCAGCGGTGGGATATCAAGAGTCCTGCAGCTCGCAACTTCTGTTGTCAGACGGGTGTCTTCGTCAACTGTCCAGGAGCCCCAAAGCCCTCGGTTGGCGGAGGGGACAGAGTCCAGCGGCTGGCGTTGTCACCTGTTCTTCACTGTCTTGACCTTGCCCTTAGTGAAGGGCCCTTAAAGGCGAGCTTTGCTGTACTCTCTGTGTATTCTCCTATTTGCTGTTTTTTTTCCCTTTTCTCTTAGTCACCGTGAATAATGGCAGCTCCTCAGCTTCGCGCTCCACGTCCTTATTCCCTCGGGGAGGACTTCCAGTTATGGCTGCGTCGGTTCGAAGCATTCGCTAAGGCTGTCAAGACACCGGACGACCAGTTCTGTAATGCTGTTTTGTCTCTGCTAGATGATGGTGCGTTCCGGGCGTTCGACCTGTTACGGAATTCAGACGCGCTTGTTGACGCGGCAGACTACAAAGAATTGACTAAAGCGCTCACCGAGAGATTCAGCCCTGGGACAGCGATGCAGGAGCTACGGTGGCATCTAAGTCAACGAGTTCAGGAGGAAAAAGAGTCACTCGACGAATTCGCAGATGCTCTAATTCACCTCGCAAATCGTGGTTACCCGGACCAGACTGCTAATTTCAGGATGGAGATAGCTGGAGACAGGTTTATTGCTGGTCTCCGAGATGACCGTCTACAAGAAGCGCTGATGCAACAAGAGCCGGACAAATTAAAGAACCTGGATGAAGCCCGCAAGGCAGCAAAGAGATTGGAAGCAGCACAGCTAGCTCGGAAGAAGATGCGTGCTAAGGCAGTGGAAGTCCGGCGAGTTCAGTTCACTGAGCCGACTCTGCCTACTCCTGCTGATGTTAATGCTGTTGGAGCCAGAGCTAGGGGCGACGATGATTTAGCTGAGGCGGTTCGCCAAAACACCGTGATGTTGCAGCAGTTGCTAACCCAGTTCAACAATCGACAACCTACCGGACGTCGTCCTCCACGTCGACCACGCCGACCACCTTTAGGAAGTTGCTGGCGCTGTGGTGAAGAAGGTCACTTCCAGCGAGACTGCCCACATCCTAGCCCACAACCAGCGGGAAACGATCAGCGACCGACGAATTGGGTCAACCGCCGGTCGCAGAAGTAACTGACCTCAACCCCCTTCACATATCCAGTACCTCCCTTCAGCAGTCCATCTTTGTCAACGGGGTGGTTCAGAAGAGGCCAATATCTCTACTTGTAGATACTGGGTCGGCGATTACCATTATTCATGAACGAGTATGGTGTCCTCCGCAGAGTGGTCTACGAAAAGTGAACAGACCAGTACTAGCAGCAAACGGAGGACCTCTATCCATCCTTGGACAGACAGAAGTCCGCATAGTGATTGCCGGAAAAGAGTTCTCACATCAAGTTCTGATCGCTGGAGACATTACCCAGGAGTGTATACTCGGTGCCGATTTCTTGACCACACATGGATTTGTCATCGACTTGGGAAACCATGTGCTGCGTGTCGGAGAGACTTCTACTCCTCTGCTTAGTTCAAAGACACCACTTGCCTCCAGCTACCATGTCTCTGTTGGTGAGACTTTTGTTGTTCACCCGGGAGAAGAGAGACTGTGTAAAGCTAATATCAGTTGTGAATATCCCTCTCTTGCAGGTACTACAGGTGTGGTGGAAGCTCAGGAGGGAATCGAAGAGAAGCATCAGATCCTCTTGGCGCGTGTACTAGCTAACCCTGATCAAGGAACGGTTCCACTGAGAATTGCTAATCTCTCTGGTTCAGCAGTAACACTTTACAAGGGAACCAATCTCGCTAAATTTTGTCCCTTGGGTTCGCCAGATCAGGACACCGAGTATGTGGAGCTACCTATGACAGAGTCGACTCCTGATACACATGTCCATCACGTTGGTCTTCAGCAGTCTCCAGCATCTCTACTTGGAATTGATACCAGAGAGTGGAGTGAACATCAAGTAGAAGCCCTGAATGGACTGGTTAGCGATTTCTCATCTGTCTTTTCCTCTGGTAAAAGTGACCTTGGTCGTACTGATAAAATCTATCATCAAATCAACACAGGTGAAGCAGCTCCCATATGTCAAACCCCTCGTCGGCTCCCCTTTCATAGCAGACAACAAGTCGCTGAGATGCTGGAGGAAATGGAAAGACAAGGTGTTATAGAATCGTCATCTTCTCCATGGGCGTCCCCCATTGTGCTAGTAAAGAAGAAGGACGGTTCTCTGAGGTTTTGCGTGGACTATCGGAAGCTCAACAAAGTCACTACTCGTGACTCCTATCCGCTTCCAAGGGTTGACGACATCCTAGACTCTTTGCATGGTGCCGAATGGTTCACTACACTGGATCTCAGAAGTGGGTATTGGCAAGTGGAAGTTGAACCATCTGACAGACCGAAAACCGCTTTTACAACACCATATGGACTGTATCAGTTCCGCGTAATGCCTTTCGGTCTATGCAACGCCCCTAGCACCTTTCAACGATTGATGGAGCTGGTACTGTCGGGCATGTGCTGGGAGATCTGTTTGATCTACTTGGACGATGTGATTGTCTTCGGACGTAACTGGGATGAACATCTTCAGCGATTACGTCAAGTATTGTCCAGACTTCAAGAAGCTCACCTCAAACTCCATCCAGGGAAATGTCAATTTTTTCGCAAATCTGTGTCGTTCCTTGGTCATATTATCTCTCAGCATGGTGTGGAGACTGACCCTGTCAAGATTCAAGCAATTACCCACTGGCCTCCTCCGACCAACGCAAAAGAACTCAGGAGTTTTCTTGGACTAGCATCATATTACCGACGCTTTATTCCCAAGTTTGCAGAAATAGCAGCACCTCTCTACCGTCTTCAAGAGAAGGAATCTCGTTTCAGCTGGACTGAACCTTGCCAAACAGCCTTCGATACCTTGAAACAGAAACTCACTACTGCTCCTGTGCTGGCATTCCCTACGCGTGACGGCATGTTTGTGTTAGATACTGATGCTAGTAATATTGCTATTGGTGCTGTACTCTCTCAACTGCAGGGCGGCGTGGAGAAGGTTATTGCATATGGTAGCCGGACACTTTCTAAGTCTGAGAGAAACTACTGTGCTACTAGGCGAGAGCTTCTAGCCCTTGTCTACTTCCTGCGCTATTTCCGAGCTTATCTGCTAGGGAGACCCTTCCACGCTCGAACAGATCATGCTGCACTACAGTGGCTCCAACAATTCAAAGAACCAGAGGGACAAGTCGCTCGATGGCTGGAGCAGATACAAGAGTTTGACTTCCAAACACTTCATCGTCCGGGAAAACTTCACACCAATGCTGATGCTTTGTCCAGAATTGTACCATCTCAAGAAACTGACGCCACAGCAGCAGTGAGCATGGATCCTATCGATACCTCCAATTGGGCACCAGTTTGGACTGACGAAGATCTTCAACACCAGCAAGCTAATGATCCTAACTTGAAGATCATTTTGGAGTGGATGAAGACCTCCAGTGAGAGACCTGCTTTGGTACAAGTAAGCGGTAAAGGTTCTATTGTCCGTTCTCTGTGGGCTCAATGGGACTGCTGGAGTTGAGAGACAATGTCCTGTATAGGCGTTGGGAAGATAATGTTGGAAATGTTACAATGTTTCAGTTTGTTGTACCACAGGTCCTGGTTGATGATGTTCTACATGCTCTACATGGAGGAATTGGTGGTGGACACCTCGGAATCACGAAGACCCTGAGAAAGATACGAGAGCGTTTCTACTGGCCAGGTCTGCAGAAGGACGTGGAGGATTGGTGTCGAAAGTGTGCGAGGTGTGCTCAAGCCAAGTCCCCTTCTACCTCAGCAAGAGCTCCTCTGGTTCCAAGTGTGGTCGGAGTACCAATGGAAAGAGTAGCGTTGGACATCATTGGACCATTGCCTAAATCCAGACGTGGAAACAAATATGTCCTGGTGATCTCTGATTACTTTACTCGCTGGGCAGAAGCTGTCAGTCTTCCGAATCAAGAAGCATCAACAGTGGCTCAAGCTCTCATGAATGAGTGGATCTGCCGTTATGGAGCTCCTGAATCAATCCATACAGATCAGGGAAGGAACTTCGAGTCCAAGCTGTTCTCTGAGCTCTGTGATCTACTGGATATTCACAAGACCAGAACTACTCCATACCATCCTCAGTCAGATGGATTAGTGGAGCGTCTGAATCGTACCCTTAGACAACTGTTGACCATTCAGATGCAAAAATGCCCAGAGGATACATGGGATGATCACCTTGCCCCTCTGATGTTAGCTTATCGTTCCAGTATACACGACAGTGTCAAGTTCACACCACACTATCTGATGTTTGGACGAGAAGTACGCCTTCCGGTGGATATTATGTTTGGTGGCGAGAGAGCGCCTGGTGAATCTCCAGCTGAATACACAAGCAATGTGAGGAGCCGCTTCAGCAGAGCGTATGAGACAGCTAGAGATAATGGACAGGGAGCACAGAAGCGACAGAAAGATCACTATGACCGTAAAGTCACAGGAGGAAGATATAAGCCTGGTGATTTGGTGTGGCTCTACTGTCCAGCAATATCTCCTGGAAAGGCTAAGAAATTTCATAGTGGTTGGAAGGGACCATACAAAATTCTGAAAGTGATCTCCGACGTGGTCTACCGAATACAGCTGGTTACCCCACCAACCGACAGGAGACGAAGACAACGCTTGGTCGTACACTTCAATCGACTGAAGCCCTGTTACACGTCGAGTCCAGGAAACCCTACTGAGAAATCTCCAAGTCAACCGAACCCTCCATCTGCTGGCACACCTACCATAGACCCGCCTGTTGAAGATGATCTGATGGTGCCCATACCAATAGACGAGCCGACATCACAAGTAGCCAATCCAGACACCAACCCAACTTCCCAAGCAACCACTTCAGATGCTGATGCGGCTTCAGAAGCAGTCAGTCCAGATCAAGCTGCTGATCAAGAAGCAGGCACTCGTGGAGGCAGCTGGTCAGGACAACTTCGGCGCACAGTGCGACCGCCAGACTACTATCGTCCAGGCTCTTCGTGAGGAGGGGGAGTGGTGTAACGCCGGACAGTCTAGACCTGACTTAGTCATGTTCACAGAACAATCACTGCTGTATTTTCATACACATGTCACCTCATCATATGACCTAGCCTAACCTTTAAATATGTGTGCATTGACTGTTGCATGAGAGAGAGTATTTTCTGAGTCATAATTGTTGCACCGTGTTCCCGACGCTCTGGCTAGCGCTACAGACTCTTTGCATAGCGGACAACTCTTTCGTTATGCTTTATGCTTGAAAATTATGACTGTTTAAGATAATTATACCGCTTTAACCTGTTTCTCCACATCTTTTGCGGCTAATACCGAGTACTTTATCTCAAACCTAAACAGAGCAACATTCCAAGTCACAGTCATTAGACACACACAAGAATCCTCAGAGGATTTCGGAAAGCAAAAGCCACGCACTTCATTTATGCTTTTATCCGCATTCTTAAGAAACTTGAGCTGTTCCACAAGCACATATGACAATTTGTGAAGTGAGTCCTTATATGGGGTGGAGTGTACTTCAATTATCAACACAGGAACATCATTCTTGTACATGACCACATCTGGGCGAGTATCATTAGATACAAAGATCGCTTGAAGTTCAAGCAATTCACTTACTCTGGTGTCGGTTTTCGTAGAATCCTTCTTTGCACTCCGAAGATGGCAAACGTTACACAGCCAGCTTGTAATGACTTTATACCAAACAGATTTCCTGTAACGCGACCCAACAATTTTGTGGGGTAGTTGTGACAGAAACTGTCGCGAGTGTTACCAGGCCCTCTCTCAAAAATTGCAAATTAGTTAGAGGGTGGGACCTGGGGAGGAGGTTACATCCAGTCTTGTTCCTGTTATTTTCCCGTTCCTACGCTTTAGTTGTAAATGTTCTTTTTTGTTTGTCTCCTACACAGGCATCCATAACACACATCAGATAAGAGTACAATTGTTGAAATTATCATGTTACATTCATGTGACTAGTTAGTGCTTCAAATCTGTGCATGTACATGTATTGTGTTCTCCAAACAGTAACTAACATGTATTTGAGGTCAAGGTGGCGGTATACCGGTTTTTATGAATATTAATGAGCGACTTTCTTTTATCTGCAGCTCGTGACAGAGCAACGCTAGCACCGTGAAACTCGCTCTGATGCATCAATGAGTGTGTCTCAATGTATAATGTAGCTTAAAAAGTTGCACAATATTCTACACCAAGGAATAATCGACATCGTACAGATACGCATTTTTCTAGCCAAAAATCTCTCCTGGCTAACCGTGCAGCAAAGGTTACCAGCTGAAATTTGACTCTTATAAACCATTTCTAGGTGCTGACGAAGAGTTTTCTGCATTTTCTTTTTCTGATTTTAAGAAAAACACTTTTACATCCAAAATCATGGCTGATTTTAGTGACGTCCATGTTTGTCGATGCATAGAACAGCTACGTTCAGCGTGAGTCAACAAAACTCTTCGACAGCACCTAGAAATGGTTTATAAGAGTCAAATTTCAGCTGGTAACCTTTGCTGCACGGTTAGCCAGGAGAGATTTTTGGCTAGAAAAATGTGTATCCGTACGATGTCGATTATTCCTAAATTATTCCTTGGTGTAGAATACTGTGCAACGTTTCAAGCTGCATTATACACAGAGACACTCATTGATGCATCAGAGCGAGTTTCACGGTGCTAGCGTTGCTCTGTCACGAGCTGCAGATAAAAGAAAGTCGCTCATTAAAAACCGGTATACCGGTAAAAAAACCGGTATGTTGTATTCTAATTTTTACTACTACATAATTATCTTTTTTCTTCTCTGTCACTTCTTCAGCATCAGACGGTGATCTCGTTCGCAGACCATCTGCTTCATATCTGTCCAAGGCAAAGAATTCAAATTGTACATTAAGCACATAGCTTTTGAAGGAGTCTAGGAGACAGGATTTGATCTACCACAGCAAAACAAAAGTGTTTGAATTTGTTTGCATTCTTTGCATTTACCAGTGCACTTTTATAATGATACAAGAACACCACACGGCTTGCCGATGTGTCTCTACTACAGTGATGCTAGTATTAGTATCTCTACTGCAGTGCTGCTGATACTAGTGTCTACTAGAAGCAGAACGTTTCTTGCAGCCTGGTTGCTTTAACTCATAATTGGGTAATTCCATGTACTGGCACTAAGCAATGCACTACAATTACCAGTGGTAGTCTCGACATCTATACCCGGCTCTCCAATACTATCAGTTCGACCAAGGTTATTGACAACACCCTATCCTTTAGTGATAGCCTAAAATCAATATGGGCTCAGCCACTATGACTCAGTAAGTTACACGAGTTCCACTACTACCACTGATGTACCAAAAGGTTGCCGATGTGGTGCCAATGATAAAACAGACACTCCACGATGTTGCCATTCAGTTAACTATAGCACTCGATGCCCATGTCTCACTAAAAACACGGAATGCACAACCTTTTGTCGCTGAAAAAGTTGCAAGAATCCGAAAGGAAAAATTGAAAAATCATGTTCGGTGGTGGCAAGAAGAAAGAGACAAAGACATACTTTAAACAGTACTACAATAATCAGCTTATTTCATTGAAGAGAGAGGAGAATATTTAAAAACAGGTTGTTTATACAAGTCCTTCAAGTGCATCTCAATTCACTCCTAACTTGCATTAATAGCTTTCCTAGCTGGTTCTGACCACTCCCATCTCCTCCATCACCCCAGTATGAGTCGTTGGTTGTGTGCTCTACTAGCTTCCTATCCTTCGTGTCTAGCAACAGCTGCCTTAAGTGTTTATCCTGTGTAAACTTTGCTCTCAGCGCTTTCAACATGATTCGATCTTTAATACTTGGCCAGTCTCCTCTGACACATTCAGAAGCTTGGGGCAATCGAGACACTTGAAATGCTTCTCGTGGTGTTGGTAATGACCTAATGTAGTCATAGTAAGGAGTACCAAAAAATTTCTGAGCCTGAAAGTAGTGTTCAGTCGTTGGCCACACATAACCATCTAATTCAATGGATGCCCGATAGAAATTTGTGAAGTAGTAGTAAGGGTCATTACTGTTATAGAAATGTATGGGCCCTTTTGAGAACACTCGTTTCACATCACTAGCAAAAGCTTTGATAGGTTGAAGCTTTCCTTTCCTTGATGGCTCACTAGAGAACTCTTTAGAGGTGAAAGTTCCTGTGGTAGAAGAAGTACCTACAGTGTACAGGGTTTGGAAATCATCAAGGTTGACCAATGTCACTATAATAATTCTTACCGTAATTTTCAGAGGATCTCTGATCTAGCTCGAGTAGTACTATAAAAACAAAACAACACTTGTAGTGATGCACTGTGAGTATATACACACCCCATTACCATTTGATAATGCTTTTTGTGCATGAGACTTTCTACAATATGGGTGACCTTGCTGAGCAGCAAGATAACAACCAGGAAGAGCATAGTGTTGTTTTGTAACATTGTGACAATAAATATTATCGCATTGTCTTAGATTACACTTTAATATGTTAACTGTGTTTGTGCTGTATCGTCATTCCATTGGTCTTTGTATATAAGTACGTAGCTCTCTGTTTCTTGTGAAATCTCTTGTTCGATACTGAATATTACCTACGTTACAGTTTTAGTAGCCAGATTACATTTTTATGCCTCGGTGGGCAGAGCCACGGGCATACGGTAGTCTGTTTGTGTATGTATGTATCTGTCTGTATGTCGGCAGGATTTCTCGTCGCTCGCTGAAAACTAAGCGCTGAAACGTGCAACACAAGCTAAAGTCGATATTTGCTTGAAAATGAATTGTAAGGATTTTGGTTATAAGGCTCTGTTCGTGAGTTACCTCGTCACCTGGTTAAGTTTTGTAGGCGCACGCTGAAAGTTGAGCTCTGAAACTAGCAATGCAAGTAGAACACGGTATTATCTCGCTTTTGATCATGTGAAAACTTCATACGAAGCTTAGTTCATGAGTTATGGCGCAATTTGCTCCCGCGCGATTTATCATGGCTGTTGCTAGCGATCTAGAGTTCTTCAAAGGCAAAGCTATCCACAGTTGACTACCTAGAAGCTGATAGGTTAGAATTTCACTACAGGATAGCAGCGCAGGTCCAGAGAAATTGAGTAAGCAAGCTATGGAAGCTATCTCGCTCATGTTCAGTATACATGGGCAGTACTAATAATACTGAACATTGTAGACACGCCCAGTTGAATTGTGGTCAGCACTGATTGGCTTCAGCTGATTGCAGCTTTGTGATTGCTGTACAGAAAGGTATAATAGCTGCAGTTTACTGTGTATGTCAAATGTTCCACCAAGGCATCTGCACCTTTGGTGCCTAGTGGTATTAGTATTAGTATTTTCCTCAGGATAAATTTATTCTAGTATTAGTTTTAGTTATAGTAATGACTTTCATATGTTTTATGCCCCGTTTACACGGTGACGCTATGACCAAAAACGGGGGAAGTATGCAGATTCACCACAGCGCTTTTACTGTGTTTACACGACTCCGCTTTCAGCGTTTCTGCCAGTGAAATTAACCGGAAGTCAATAATTAAGCGGTTGGAATGTGGGTGTGACCACGATGGCGAAGCAAACTGTACTGCCTTGTACGCACGAAGCTGTTGCAGCAACGAAGAAAACACACGTTTTTGCTAGTATTCTCTTTGAGTATGAAGGCTGAGGTACGCTCATAACAAAAGCGCGTTCTCGTTTTAGGCATTTACACGTAGAAAGTAGTCGTTTTCAAAAGTTTCCACTTTGAGAAGCGTTTTCAAGTTGTCGTTTTCAAGTTATCGTTTTCATCGTTTTCGTGTAAACGCGAGGTGCATCCGTAAAGATTTCTTTGCGTTTTCAGATGAAAACGCAACCGTGTAAAAGGGGCCTTAGTTATAGTATTGGTATAGTATACTATAACACATTTAATTTGGTTTTAGTTTTAGTACACCAAATTGAATTATAGTTTTGGTATAAAATTGGGCATTTTTGTTTTGCCTAAGAAATACTAAGTTTAAATCCGTTATTTGATTTCGCTTTCGAGTTGTAGTTTCTCCTGCTGTCGAAAAAAGACTCTACTGGGGCCGAGGAAGCTGCATGGAAACTAAAACTAAATGAAAAAACATTTAGTTATGGTTTAGTTTGCAGTGAGAATTTACTTATAGTTCTAGTTTTAGTTTAGTACAGCCATGATTGATAAGGTGTTTTAGTTTTAGTATTTAAAGCAACATAGAAGAGCACACAATGGACCTGAAACAGATCCTATGACAAAATTCAAACTCACAGACCACATGGTTGTTTAACATACCTGGACCTGGGGCAGCTTGGCTTACAGAATCCCGGCATGTTGTTACGCAATAGTCATAGAATGTGCCGTCTTTTGCTTGAAACTTTCTACGATGGCACATTGGATTTTTGCATTTTAAATTGGGAGGAATAACTGAAACATAAGCAGTCACATTAGATTTTAAATCGATCTCATCATACCTTCACTGCCAGATTGATTAAATTGTAGTGTGTGTTCTCTGCCGTGCTTTCTTGAACAATACTCGTACATGACTCCTGACCTGTGATCGATATTTACTGAGCGAGTACATCCAGGCAGACTGCACTGAGGAAGTTGCAGTTCTCCTATTATGTGGAGTATATAAAGATACTCATGCAGGCTCTTATACAGCTAGTCACACAAACCGTTTGGAAGCATGTGATCAGAACAGAAGCTGGACTCTTCTCCAGTGTTTGGATCAAAAAATGATTCTTGCTGACAACCAGGAAACACACACACATTGGTTGCAACAGATACCATTGGTTTAGCCACCGGCCCACCGCTACTGAAGAACCGGAAAGACTAGAAGCTGAAGAACTTGAGAGACTCTTGGTAGAAGCAGGCACAAACACAGAATGCGTGGTTAAGTTTCCTCCAGCAGCCTGACCCGCCGAGTCAAGGTTTATGTGTTGGTTTGGTACGTGACCACAGGCAGCACACTTCGCAGTACTAACTTCGCAGTCCCGTCGTTAGTGTAGCAAAAATTGCGTCCACGTGGGCTCCCGAGGCACCTCCCCCTCTCACCACGTGTTTGCCCACCATGCCGAAGAAGAAGCAGTATCTTCGTTACGAACAAGGCGCTGTTTTCGGCGTCGTGTGCAGTCGTCAGACTGGTGCGCTGCTGATAGAATGCAGCAGAGGAGATGACAAGAAGAAAAAGAGGGTCGTGGCTGCTGCTCCTGCCCTGGAAAACGTCATTTTGTGGGATCTGAAGAGAGGAGAAAAGGTTAAAGTTTTAAGATGTCACTGTGGTGTAAATAAAATGTGTTCTTTTTCTCTGTAGGTTGGTATACTATCAGGAGGCAAGTCTGAAGTGACATCATTGAGTTTTGGAACTGGACCCAACCCTGTACTGGCAGCTGGGTACGAGGACGGTTCTGTACGACTGTGGGACGTTGAATCATGTGATTGTCAAGTGATGCTCAGGTGATACGATAGTTTGGTGAGAGTCGACAATGTCTTCTTTCACACTTTTAGTGGTCACAAGTCAGCCGTGACTAGTCTCGTGTTTGATGAGTCCTCTACACGGCTGGTGTCAGGTAGCAAGGTGAGTAAACTATGGTTCATTACTGGGATTGAGGCTGTGCAAAGATTCAGTCTTCCTATTTTAGTCTACTGGTTCAATGTCAGTTTAAAAACAGTGTTGCTGGCTGTTGTCATGACATTAATATAGTAGCAAATACATAATAATAGTATCTACTGGGACTTTATGTGAATATAATACAGTGAGCTAGCGGTCACCTGTGTAATACGGATACCTCTAATGCTAGAGTTCCAACTATGAGTTTTGCACCCTGTGAAGCAGCCATCTGCCTAATCAAGTCAATGTATACTTACCCAAGGGTGACCGGATTAGCCAGGCTTTATTGTTTACTGTCTAGGCCTGTTTTTATTGTCTTATGTTATTGTAGGACACTGATGTGATTGTATGGGACGTGATCAATCAAAGTGGATTGTTTCGGTGAGCACTGATCTGCATTATCTGATCTGCTGTTGTTTATTGTTGTGCTGTTACTAGGCTCAAGGGTCACAAGGCACCAGTGACTGCCTGTAGGTTTGTAGCAGAGCATGACCTGCTCATCACAAGGTATACAACACTACTTTTCTCTTGTACTATAATAGCAGATAGTGTGCTTGTATTTCACACACAAAATTCGCGAGTGGAGCAATTTAAATTTAATTTTGTTTTGCACTCATTAAAATTTAAGTCCTGCTAAGTAATTTTTTGTGCTGAATGGTATATTTTGGGCTTAGACTGACGATTTTATGAGACAGCTTATTTCGAAAGATCTATACACATCTGTTCTCATGTCTTGCAACTACCAGAATATTTTTATAGTTCCAAGGATAGTGTGGTGAAGCTGTGGGACTTGTCTACTCAGCACTGCTACCAGACGTTGGTTGGTCATCGAAGTGAAGTGTGGGGAGTTGAGCTGATGGGCGGAGCCAGCAGACTAGTGACAGCCTCTTCCAGTAGACAGCTACGTGTGTACAGTGTGATGGAGAAGGAGCAAGAGGGTGTGGTCTGTACCGAGATGGGCGTGGTCAATAGACAGAACAATAACCGGGTGTTCATGACGGCTTCAGATAACGAATACCTAGCCGTGCTGGTAAGGTGCATGTCTCCATGACAACTATTTTCGAGTATCTGGATCATTCCTTTTGTCACTCTCATCACAGAGTGGAGATCACTCTCTGGAGATGTATCGTCTAAGAACTGACGAGGAACTCGATAAGATTTTGAAAAAGAAGCAAAAGAGAGCTCGAAAACGACGTGAAAAGTGAGAAGGCATGTACGTTATGTAACAGTGCCTTATCAGTATGTGTGTAGAGCTGGTGAAGATGTTGATAGTGAGGAGATGGTGGTAGAGCTTAGTGCATCAGATGAACTAGTACTGTGTGAGACACTGAACAGTACTACCAAGATAAAGTGAGTGGGACCTTTCTTCACACACTCATGTACATGTGTAATACATTGATATCGGAGTTGGAATTAAGACTTTCATTGCAGTGTCTTGCATTGCTTGCACTAGCTAAGATACTTTGACCAAAATGTGAATGATCCTTTTTCTCTCTCCTTATTGCTTAAGGTGGTTCTCCATGTCACGGCAATCCAATGGGGATATTCAGGTGCGTAGGTATGACCATCAGCAGCTGCTAGTACTGATCCTCTCTTCTTCCTCAGATTCTTCTATCAATGTGCAATAACTCACTAGAGCTCTACTCCTACTCTGTCTCTGAGTCCTCATTTTCTCGTGTCGTCTCTCTTAGTCTTCCAGGGCATCGTTCAGACGTACGGTTAGTCTTCTCAAGTCTCCTGGAGTAGTATACTAGTTACTGTGTACAGGTGTGTCAGCTTTAGTTCAGATGGTGATCTCATTGCATCAGGATCTTCTGATATGATCAAAATATGGCGTCGGTGAGTCTGATCTGAGTTGCTTGGATTCTTTGTCACTCTGTTCCACTAGCTCCAATCAGCAGTGTCTCCACACGTCTCCTTCAGGATATGCCGTCTGTTGTGTGTTTGTACCCGGTAACAGGCATCTCCTAGTTGGAATAAAGGTACAAAATTGATTGTGTATCTGTGAAATTTCTGTGCTCTTTACTCATCCTCTCCCAATTTTCTCCTCTTCTGTAGACTGGTGAGTTGTTGCTGTATGAGGTGAACACAGGATCATTGCTGGAGGCCATCTCTGCTCATGACGGTACACTTTACCTACAGTATAATAGTCACTAGTTGTATTGAGGTTTAGTATGTATAAGTGGAGACTATAAGATTATACCGTAAATTTGGAAATTTTCAGCGTCAAAATATTTTCGTCATTCGTCCTTGCGATGAAAATTAAAAACGCAAAATTTTACGCGCATTGGTTTAATCGATGCGCACTATTTGCGCACCCAAGCTAACGACAAAAATTAGGTGCACCGAAAATTTGATAGAACAAAATTTGAATACGCGAAAATTTCCAGATTTACGGTAAGCGCGTTTACAGGGTTGTCTCACGTGAAACCACACAGGGAGTCACGTTATTTTGTACACATTGTTTCTACCGGGTATTGAAGGTTCAACACTCTTAATTATTGTGAGCAGATTTGAGAAAAGGGTCACTTTGCTCCTGCAATTTTTGAACACACGCCTGTTTTCAAATGGCTGCTACTCAGCCAAACATTACTGAACTCAATGAAATTTTGTGTATAATATTTGATCATTCTTCTTGCTGTATAACAAATGTTAGAGGCATAGTACTACATTAGGCTGAATTGCAGCAAGTTGAAAACGTGCGTGCGTTCGTAAAATAATTACAGGAGCAAAGTGACCCCTTTTCTCAAATCCGCTCACAATTATATGTGACCCAATTTTGGAAAAACCGACTTATCGTGCAAAACATTGTTTCTAGCAAAACGCCGTTTTGTGTCAACGAGTGATAGTTGGTCATTCTCGCGATTAGTTTAGTTTCATGAAATATGATCCTTTACCTACCTTCTCGTGTACCAGCGACGCTTGTGCGCACTCTAGTTTCCAGAGGAGAAGCGTTTAGTTTCAGTGACTAGAATCGCCATTCATTGCGTGTAACGGAGGTGTGGTCACGTGATAGAACAGTTGCCCTGACAACAGAAAGCAACAAATGAACAACAGCGCTTAGGTAAGCGAATAGTTCAGCAATGAGACTTCTGGTAGCATCCCCTATGGTCCTTGGGAGCAGGAATACACAGAAAACTACTTTCAAATAGCGCTCCAAGTGCCTATACACGCTGTTGCTAAGATAGAGAAACATCGCGTGACATCCCATGCAAAACAAACAAGGTTGTACAAGGTTGTAACAAGGTTGCTCCATGCTTGTAGACAATGAACAAGCTCATGGCCACCTTGTAACAACCTTGTTTATGTATGTCATTGGAGCGGGCATTGTCATGACAACCTTGTCATAAAATTGTCACCTAAGAACAATCTTGTAACAACCTTGTTCATGTATGTCATCAGAGCATGGTATTGTCATAACAACCTTGTCATTACAATGTCAACTAAATATTATCTTACTTGTATACCAAAGAACAACCTCAAGATAATTTTTATTGTCACCTACTATTATTGCCACCATCAAAATTATATATAATTATGTCAAGTACATTCTTGCTATGTAGGTATAACTGCTATTCATCTATTACTTTGTAGGTCAAAATGTGATGTGCAGTATGTAATTTATGGCTCTCATATAATTCTCTATCGCAAGACGCATGCAGGTTTGAATTTATAGTAGTTATTATACTTGTTTTTTTTTAAATTTAGCTCGCACAGAGATGGTAACATTGTTTTAGCTATCACTATTTATTTTGTAGGTTGCGAGTTCAGTCAATTGTATAATGCCTCATTCAAGTCTTTATAATGCAATTATTTCAGGTATAGATAAGATTTTTGTGCTATTTCATTGTCATTAGTTTATTTGCATCTAGGTCAAGCATTCAGTCAATCAAGATGGATCTGTTGATAAACTCAACGTAGTTGTACTCTCAACAAGTGCATATCTTAATTAGCAGCACGCAGGATACTTCAACTGTTGTAGCTATAGCTGCTGTTATGATGTCAACTGTCAACTTGCACACATGATTATACTGAATTTCAATGTTTGATTCTAACTTGAACTTCTTAATTTCCATACTGTTGCATGGTTGTTGTAAAGAACTGCTAGTGAGAATATCAAGGGAGGCATTAGAAGACATGCATTTACTATAATATATATACTACACAATGGCGAATACATTCAGTATCCGCTGTATGCATATCGTGCTAGCTATTCTGTCTCTTTAGCAAAATTGGGGAACAAATTAGCAAACAAAGAGTTATTGCTCTTGTCTTCTCTGCAAATGCAAAAATAAATTACTATAGGGTTCATCATCATCATTATACCTTGGACTCGATAACGACTGTCTATTTTCGAGTATGCATGCATGTTGTGGTGTCTTTTGAGACATTAAATTGTCCGACACTACTTTTGACTAATCTACATTCGTCATCCCGATAACCCATCACTTTTATCAACCTCAAGTTCCAAACATCACTTCACCATCATTGCAATACAACTAAATTCCAGAGTTGTCTCTATGGAGTTTCTTCGCATCATTATAAGCAGTAATAACCCTATATAATTATATCTGATGAGCCGGAGAAGGTGAGCTGCAGATCGGAGATGTGTAATAATATTATAATTGTTAGAATAATTATACTTGATGATGCAAAGTAGCTTGGGTAGAAACAACTGCATGATGCCTCTGCTAAAAGTCTAAGTGACTAAGTCAGTGTGACATGCTAGCTGGATTTTCCTTTCCATAATAATACGATAAGATCTGTCGCGGGCAAACCATGCATGCAGTAAGCAGTACGGTTACGCCGGTCAATGCACTGAGGCCAGCTCTTCCCAGTCAGTCTTATAACCTGTACTACGACCTTGTAGTTCTACTGCCAGCCTCTCTAGCCATATAATAGGATCAGGATGCTGAAATTGCATGTTGTAATGCGAAGACTCAGCCATCACGCAGCGGAAACCTGAGCCACGCCTAGCCTATAATTATTCTAAGACGATGACATCATACATCATTCTGCGTGCGCATACCGCGTGCACTCATTGCAGCTGCTGAACGTTTCTAGCTAGCCATCGACAAGCAGTTGTAGCTAGCGCTGGTCAACAGAGCCGGGCTAGGTGAGTGCCTTACTTCAGTCAGATCAGACATAATTACTGTATGGCCTACTTCAGATCGATTGACCTAATTTACAGAATCAAGAACCGAGTCAAGAACTCAGAATCCGAGATGTATATAATAGGTACGTGCAATAATCAACCCGCCTAGCTGCAGCCCTGTGCATTCTATTTACTTCTATTCTAACATAATTTTACACATTATAATAGGAGGACGAATGCTCATTTGATAATAGTAATCCGGTATGAATTACTTCATGATGATATAATTTTTATTATCAGCTTCAGTACGACTGGGCGATGTGACACCACCCAGGTTTCAAGTTAGTTGTCTAATTGATGGTTAATACTCATTCTTTCATAATTGTTTCCTACAGAATACGCCTAGATCTCAGGTATGTTTGTATCATCCATCGATCATGCAGACCTGCCTTATACACTATTCATTGTACATGAATTCTAATTAGAGCACTCTCAGGTATGTGTGATATAATTATTTTAATTATAATAATCATACTAGCTGTATTCTTCATTCGTTTAGTTCAACCAGCACTTTGACTCACTGCAGGTAATAGTTGTCCCATATTTTCATCCACATTAACTTATATGTACGTCACATAGAGAAGGAAGATTCGTTTGATGACAGGGTATGTACGTGTGCTCATTACCACGTCATGTACACCTTTTCTTTTATAGTACAATGATGTGGCATCGAACTCTGCTATATATGGCGCTGTACACCATTGCAAAATTTGATCATGTATATCTCTCTTAAATGTCACACGTATACAGCAGGATACACCCAGGATTCAAGTAAGTTAATTGTGTGAATTTGCTCATTATTATTATACAGAACACCTAGATCTCAGGTATGTGTGCATGATAATGTCATCTTTTCGCATATGCAGAACACTCCCAGATTCAGGTACAAGTGTTATTTTATTATTGTTAATTTTTTCCACATCATATAGATCTCAAGTACCTTGGATATTCATCTTCATTTTCAAATGTACTATAATGTACGTACTACAGGTCCAGAATTCCTAGTCAACCTGCTTTCAGGTATGGGTTACGAATTATGACTTTTCTATGCTTTTTATTACTGTGTTACAGATCGCAGAGTTTTCCTGGACCATCAATAGTTGAGGCCATCGACCGTTCACCAACTCGATTGATTACGTAAGTTATAATTAATAATTAATGGTAATGATGATTTTATTTTGTAAAATATTACACAGGTTAATCAGTATCCAACAACAAAAAGGTCCATCCTCATCGATGCAGTGAATGACAAGTACGCAAACTGTAGGAGAAAGCAAAACAAGTGAACTCTAATCTCCATCTTCATTTGTAACTTAATGACAGTAACACAGCTTGAAATCTTGATTGAAAAAAATGTTTCAATTAATAATTTGTGAAATAATTACCTGAAATAATTTGTATGTAGATATTAGCTAGATTTCATTAGCTTGTAATGACCCGTAACAACCTTGTACATGCTTACAACCCTGACACAAGCTTGTATACAACCTTATCTCAGGTTGTAACAAGGACGTTACAGTTTCAAATCCATGGTTTTGACAGGGTTGTCACAACCTTGTTAACAAGCTTGTTACAAGCTGGCCACAACCTCATTACAAGCTTGTGGGCTAGGTTGTCACAACCTAGTACAACCTTGTTTGTTTTGCATGGGATTTTACGTATACGGACTTACGTGTAGTATACGGACTTGCACACTAAACGTGACATCAATGAATGATTGCGTTTTTCACAAATCAATATACAGTTACTAGGACGCACACTTCGCGCTATAACTCGGCAACCATAGCAGCTAGAACGGCGAAATACAGTGAACGGTACATTCTCGAAAGCTGTTAGTTGGCAAAGGCGAGTTGCAAAACGGTAGTTTCCCAACACCAAGGCGTCTTTGGTAGTGTGACTGCGTACATTTGCTGTCATGACCTTGCTGGCTATAATGAGGGTACAGTGAAACCTGTCACCCTTGGGCCAGTAAAAATTGACCTGATTAGGCAGGTGGCTGCATTATAGAGGGTGAAACTCATTGCAAGTTATGTATCAGTTGGGACTTAAGCATGTGGCTGTATTAGAGAGGTGACCTTATTACACAGTGACCATTTCACTGTTTATCATGATGATTGGTTGTCACTTTTTGTATGGCATGAAATTACATAGAGATGTTAGATATCAAAGTGAAGATTTTGTTGAGAAAGAGAATTAAACAATACTGAAATTTATAACGCAAATAATAAAATTGAATACAAAATTGAAACTTGTCGAAAACAAAATCTAAGCAACAAAAATAATGAGAAAGTTCCTTTATCCTCTTGTTCCTGTATAAGAGAGATGACACACAATCAAAATAATTCAAAATAATGTACTTGTCACAACTCACCATCAGTTTCTGTGGATCCTGTCAGCTGTCTCATGCTCTCCCATACTCTGCAGTGCAGCTCTCAACACACTCCATGAAGGGACTCCCTTCTGTGAGACATTGTCTTGTTGCCGCAGCCATGCTGAGAGCATTTCTATCTTGCAGCTGTTAATAAAGCCTCGCTGCTCAAGGTCTATCATCTTTAGTGTTGAGTAGAGAAGGCCTAGTTGTAGTCCAAGGTCCTTCCAGTCACTGAGATCACGAATCACAGCCAACACATCACACAGGTCATTCTCAGCTGTATTACATGAGTACATAATAACAGGGACACTCTCCTATCATTATAACTCACTGAGTGTTCTAGAGATGTCACCACAAACACCAGCAGCAGCTGTGGGTAGCTGTGTATCAGTAGCTGTTGGTAGCTGTGCATCAGTAGCTGTGGGTAGCTGTGTATCAGTAGCTGTGGGTAGCTGTGTATCAGTAGCTGTGGGTAGCTGTGTATCAGTAGCTGTGGGTAGCTGTGTATCAGTAGCTGTGGGTAGCTGTGCATCAGTAGCTGTGGGTAGCTGTGTATCAGTAGCTGTGGGTAGCTGTGTATCAGTAGCTGTGGGTAGCTGTGCATCAGTAGCTGTGGGTAGCTGTGTATCAGTAGCTGTGGGTAGCTGTGCATCAGTAGCTGTGTGACTGATGATATCCTCCACCTTTAGCTCAGCCACCTCCTGTACACATCAGAGAAACATACCATCACATGCTACAGTACAATCCACACACTGCAACTCACCAGAGGGTTTCTACCAGCAAATATGCTGTGCTTGTTGACCCACTCCTTGAGCTCACTGTTGTCTTGTAGCTTCTGGTGGGGTAGCTGGTAGTACCTGAGTACCTCCTGGAGGAGAGGATCAGGAACAGGCTGGCTAGCCATGCTTTGTTTAAAGAGCTGGCACACAGAGGAGGGTTGCAAGAGGTAGTAAGGCTCCCATGATAAAGCATCTTTTGTAACAAGCTCATTTTGTCCTTCTTTCCGATCCAATACATGGCCATAATGAAGAAGCATTGACTTAGCTACATCACGCATGGTAAATAGATCAGTATCAGGCAAGGCATCAAAGGGATAGCGGTCGAGTAGAGAGGGAGAGATGAGACATTCACATGTGCTCACAGCACTGCACAGTTGGTGTTGGAGGTCGAGGACCATCTGGATGACATTGCTACAGGTCTGTGTTGCTTCTCTGGTCTTCTCAGACACCAGCACAATGACCCAACGATTGAGGTCTACAATCTCTACAATAATAGAGTAAATAGACACTGCAGATACACTCTTCCAGCAGATTCCATTTCTCCACACCTTACACTTTCGCTCGAGACCATGCAGAGAAGAAGAGGGTGAACGGTACTCACTTGCCAGAGGAAATGTGAATGCAAGTCGAAGGAGAAGAACATGTAGGAATCGATTACTGAAATATTGATGAGGGTCACTGCACCCCAGACACCAGCCAAACCTTGGGGAGGGGAGGTCGTCAGGTCGATGCTCTTTAACAAGACTTGGGAAGAAGAGATAGTTAGCTCCTGATAGAGGGAACGATAAAGTAGCTTTGAGGTTAGTGGCTTGAAGTGTAGGCATATCCACTGAATGACAGAATTCCATACTCTCGAGACAGCCCACCAGCATCTTTGAGCTGTACTGTGGGAACAACTCCTCAAGGGTCGCAATGGGTACTATACCAGTGTTACTGGCAACTTGACGATATTGCTTGAAATTATCGGGAGCAAATAGTGTTCCATTGACCTCTCTGAGCAAGGCCTCTTTCTCCACCACCACCCAGCTAGACTCGGGATGCTCCTGGTTTTGTAGAAACAAGATGAGGCCTTTGTCATTAAGAGAGGTCAGAGACTCTGTGAGTAAAGATGATCTGTAAGAGTAATCATTTTCTGAAATGAGGGCAGTGGTCAGCTCTTGCAGTGTGCAGCTGGCTCTTCTGAGTTTTGTACGGAGAAAAGCATACAACACATGACAGTACAAGCTCATGCTGGGCTGGGATGATAGTATAGCTTGTTGACTGGTCGAGAGGAGAGAGCGAAAGTGACGTGCTTCTTTGGTTTTCGACAGTCGACAGTCCATTCTTTCAAATCCTCCATACGTCAACTGCTGTTTCACTCTGCTCTTTGCTATATTCTCCACTAGTGAGCTCTTCTCCTTTAGCTCTTGTGATGACTTAACCAGGTCAGCATGGCTGCCAACAATGATGACGTGTGATGATCCCTGAGCTGAGCTGCAGGCATTCTCTATGAAACTAATCCAGTAGTGTATGGACTCACTGATCTTGTCCATACACTGGCTCAGGTCTACGATACAAAGAAAAATAGCAGCAGAATTTTTCATGATGCGTTCCAGTACAGCAGCATGACTAGAGTAGTACTCTTGTTGTCCAGCGAAATCATATATTACCATGTTACCAAGATTGTTGACCTTGCTCTCGACATGTAGAGGTATGATTCCAGCAGTGAGGCATTCTACATTAGTGACGCGACCTGATGATAACACAGAGAAGAAGCCACTAGCTTTGTTAGCTAAGAGACGAATGAGTTGAGATATGGTGGTCTTGCCAGCTCCACTGTATCCAGTTAAAATGAGTTTTGTGTATGTGTGCACTGGAAAGTCTCTTTTGCATTGCGGAAATGACTGAAACAGTTTCAGTAGATCATAACTGTTATCATGTCTACTAGCGTAGTCAACTGGAGTTATGTGAAACTTATTCTTAGCCAGTAGATCTACTTTACCAGTGGAAAGTAAGTATTGTACAATGTGGTTGTGCCCACGTTGACAAGCAATGTGTAGTGGTGTATTGCCATTATTGTTCTCACACGATGGGTTACAGTGTGCTTCACTGATGAGGTACTGAGTAATGTTTAGGTAACCGTTATTGCAAGCAATGTGAAGTGGTGTATCACCATTCTTGTTCTTAGTCAGTGGGTCCACTTTACCAGTGGATAGTAGGTATTGCACTATGCGTATGTGGTTATTGCGACAAGCAATGTGTAGTGGTGTATCACCATCATTGTTCTCACATGATGGGTTACAGTGTGCTTCACTGATGAGATACTGGGTAATTTTGAAGTGACCATAATCACAAGCAAGGTGTAGTGGTGTATCGCCAAATTGGTCTCTAGTCATTGGGTCATAATGTTGTTCATTGATGAAGTATCTTACCACCTCCAGGTGATTTTTGATGGCAGCATAGTGTAGTGGAGTGCGTCCACGAGAGTCCTTACAGTTGGTGTCACACTTGTACTTTGTTATTAGGTCAATAATTAGGTCCATCCAGCCATGGTGAGCTGCCAGGTGTAGCATAGGTAACTGATTACCTGTCCAGTCCTGTATCTTATCTTCGTTATTCTTAGCTAGTGGATTCACTTTACCAGTGAACACTAAGTATTGTACAATGTGGGCATGGTCATAACGACAAGCAATGTCAAGTGGCATCTCACCATTCTTGTTCTTAGTCAGTAAGTCTATTGTACCTGTTGATATTAGGTATCGTACTATGTGGATGTGGTCTAAACGACAAGCAATGTGAAGTGGTGTCTCACCATCATTGTTCACACATGATGGATCACAGTGTGCTTCACTAATGAGATACTGGGCAATATCAAGGTGACCAATGTTACATGCATAATGAAGTGGTGTATCACCATCATTGTTCTCACATGATGGATCACAGTGTGCCTCACTGATGAGATACTGGGCAATATGAAGGTTACCATAGCGACATGCATAGTGAAGTGGTGTATTGCCACCATTGTCTTTAGTCATTGGGTCACAGTGTTGCCCATTAAGAAATATTCTTAGCACTTCTAGTTGATTGTTGATGACAGCATAGTGTAGTGGAGTGCATCCATGAGAGTCCTTACAATTGGTAATACATTTGTATTTCGTTATTAGGTCAATGATAATATTCACCCACCCATGGTTAACTGCTAGGTGGAGAAGAGAGGGCGTTTCATTATCAATTTTGTACAATGGAATTCTGCCATCCTTGTTTTGAGTCAGTGGGTTCACTTTACCAGTGGATAGTAGGTATTGTACTGTGTCCTTGTGGTTATTTGCACAGGCTAAGTGGAGTGGTGTATTACCATTGATGTTCTCACATGATGGGTTACAGTGTGTTTCGTTCATGAAGTACTGGGTGATTTTGAGGTAATCATAACCACAAGCAAGGTGAAGTGGTGTATCGCCATCATTGTCTCTAGTCATTGGGTCACAGTGTTGTTCATTGATGAAGTACTTTACCACCTCCAGGTGATTGTTGATGACGGCATAGTGTAGTGGAGTGCGTCCTTGAGAGTCCTTACAGTTGGTGTCACACTTGCACTTTGTTATTAGGTCAATGATGATATCCATCCAGCCATGGTGAGTTGCCAGGTGTAGCAGAGTAACCAGTTCAGCAAACCTTACATCTGGTGAAAAATATGTTGTTATCCCAGCTGGTTGTTCTATTAGTGGTAGCAGTCGCTCAGCATCTTGTTTGTTTCCTTTTTTGAACGCTTTCACACAAGCACTCTTCAATTGTTCCTGTGACATCTTTGCTGTAGTTGACTTGAATCAGGGCTCCTTCTCTGTGGTTACTACATCGGGTTTTACAACTACTAATTTTAGAAACAACTTGTTCATTCTATTTTTAGAATTACTACAGATGGTTAATTCAATTTATAGTAATACTGAATTTCAAAGGGCTCACTCTACCACACAATACATGGCAATGGCTTCTGGAATATTTACTAGAGACACATAGGTGTGGTAGGGTTCGGGTTGAGCGTTTGGGTTCGTCAGTTGGTTGGTATGTGTGTCGTCAAAAAAAACACAGCTGTTTACTGTCTTACTGACTAAAAAATGCCACAAAAAGCTTCCTGATGCTTGGTTTTGCAATTGCTATTCTTCAAAGGACACTACTAAGTCGGTAGATCCTTGTGTTGGGAGAGCCTTGTGTTGGAAGAGCCTTGTGTCGGGAGAGCCTTGTGTTGGGAGAGCCTTGTGTCGAGAGTACTACGGCCATGCCTTCCTAACTGCTAAGAACATTATGGTAACAGGGTGTAGCCACGGCGACCCTGAGCGAGTGGTTGATACTGAGCACATTTGCACTAATCATACTCATAGTGTCTGATCCTGGCGCTATACAGCTGCTGAAAGTTAGTCTATATACTGTCTGTGCCTCCTCAGAAGTTGATTTTTTAGTGCAGACCATAAGAAAGATAACAGTAACTATAGTGCTACTGTAGAGTTAGGGCAATGCCAATGAGCAGATTTAAGTGCCTTTAGATGCATAGAATTCATCATTCACCATCAGGTGAAATATCAAAATTACTCACTGCAACTAGTTCTACAGGGCTATCAAGTCACACATGCTTGTATTGGGCATGTGACATAATAACTACAGAATGGCAAATTATTACATGCACATGCATTAGAAGAGCTGCTGTCTTGTTTTCTGGTCAAACAACACATCACTGTGCATCTCTAATGTTGTACATATAGATTATGCAGTCTTTAACCCTTTAACCCCTAATGACGCCTATAGGCGTCATAATTAGTCTAGTACCACCCACATTGCACATCATAAATAGTGTGTAGAGTGCCTCAGAAATCTCAAATTAAGCCAAAGTGTAGAATGGGATTTTCCTAAAAAAAAACCAAAATTGTTTCTCGCGTTTATTCAACTAAAACATTGCTGTGACCGAAGATTGACATATTTTTGTTTCCTGTAGGATGGAACCGAAAGGCGCCAAGCGGCGAGGCGAATTTTTGCATTTTTGTGGCTTCAGGATGCTCGGAAACGCACACTTTGCATTGATCATGGTCTAAACTGTCCTGTTTGCTCACCTGGACACCACCAGGTTTTTGTATCATTCACCATGGCTAGACGAAGACCAAAATCAGCTGAAAAATGACGAGGCCGCAACACTTAAGTGGCTTCAGTTCCGAAGTTGGAGTGGCCAACTTGGAGTTTAGCACATGGTCGTAAAATTTTATATGCCAGGAGAAGAGGGTGCTAGTTTGGAACAGCTAGCGTACGGGATGGTGGAGAAAATTGCAAGACAAACTACTAGTTTAGACCAGGTCAAATTTGGACGAACTAATTCAGCAATTAAAGGGTTAAAAAGTCCGAGAATCAAACCTATGTATGACCCTTTCTGGTATTTCTTTATTTTAATTTTTTTAAATCTTCGACTAACTGCCTCTTTGTTGATAAGTACATGTAGTTCAAACCGCATCTAAACAAGGAAGACAACAGTATCAGTAGCTGTGGGTAGCTGTGTATCAGTAGCTGTGGGTAGCTCTGTATCAGTAGCTGTGGGTAGCTGTGTATCAGTAGCTGTGGGTAGCTGTGTATCAGTAGCTGTGGGTAGCTGTGTATCAGTAGCTGTGGGTAGCTGTGTATCAGTAGCTGTGGGTAGCTGTGTATCAGTAGCTGTGGGTAGCTGTGCATCAGTAGCTGTTGGTAGCTGTGCATCAGTAGCTGTGGGTAGCTGTGTATCAGTAGCTGTTGGTAGCTGTGTATCAGTAGCTGTGGGTAGCTGTGTATCAGTAGCTGTGGGTAGCTGTGCATCAGTAGCTGTGGGTAGCTGTGCATCAGTAGCTGTTGGTAGCTGTGTATCAGTAGCTGTTGGTAGCTGTGTATCAGTAGCTGTGGGTAGCTGTGTATCAGTAGCTGTGGGTAGCTGTGTATCAGTAGCTGTGGGTAGCTGTGCATCAGTAGCTGTGGGTAGCTGTGCATCAGTAGCTGTGGGTAGCTGTGCATCAGTAGCTGTGGGTAGCTGTGTATCAGTAGCTGTGGGTAGCTGTGTATCAGTAGCTGTGGGTAGCTGTGCATCAGTAGCTGTGGGTAGCTGTGTATCAGTAGCTGTTGGTAGCTGTGTATCAGTAGCTGTGGGTAGCTGTGTATCAGTAGCTGTGGGTAGCTGTGTATCAGTAGCTGTGGGTAGCTGTGTATCAGTAGCTGTGGGTAGCTGTGCATCAGTAGCTGTGGGTAGCTGTGCATCAGTAGCTGTTGGTAGCTGTGTATCAGTAGCTGTTGGTAGCTGTGTATCAGTAGCTGTGGGTAGCTGTGTATCAGTAGCTGTGGGTAGCTGTGTATCAGTAGCTGTGGGTAGCTGTGCATCAGTAGCTGTGGGTAGCTGTGTATCAGTAGCTGTTGGTAGCTGTGTATCAGTAGCTGTGGGTAGCTGTGTATCAGTAGCTGTGGGTAGCTGTGTATCAGTAGCTGTGGGTAGCTGTGTATCAGTAGCTGTGGGTAGCTGTGTATCAGTAGCTGTGGGTAGCTGTGTATGGGTAGCTTGGGTGTGATTTTTTCACTTAATTGCTAGTTTTATATCTTCCACTAACTGCCTCTTTGTTGATAAATACATGTACATGTAGTTCAAACCTTGCAATGCAATAATCTGTGTTGGCAATTACAGTTTGCTGTTGGCGTTATCATTGTCTTGATCCCAGTGACTATGAACACAGTTTATATGAACTACAGTGCATGTGTTTCACAAGTAATTTAACTTTCTCTTCAGGACACCTCTACTGGTGATTCTTCCTCGTCTAACAAACTAACGGACATGTTTGCTATCCTACTGGACCTATGGAACTGTGAGGTCTCTTTCCAAGATCAGAAGATGAAGGTTAGAAAATCGTGTGTGTGCTATCATCACATGCTACAGTACAATCCACACACTGCAACTCACCAGAGGGTTTCTACCAGCAAATATGCTGTGCTTGTTGACCCACTCCTTGAGCTCACTGTTGTCTTGTAGTTTCTGTTGGGGCAGCTGGTAGTACCTGAGTACATCCTGGAGGAGGGGATCAGGAACAGGCTGGCTAGCCATGCTTTGGTTAAAGAGCTGGCACACAGAGGAGGGTTGCAAGAGGTAGTAAGGCTCACATGATAAAGCATCTTTTGTAACAAGCTCATTTTGTCCTTCTTTTCGATCCAATGCAATGTCATCTTGAAGAAGCATTGACTTAGCTACATCACGCATGGTAAATAGATCAGTATCAGGCAAGGCATCAAAGGGATAGTGGTCGAGTAGAGAGGGAGAGATGAGACATTCACATGTGCTCACAGCACTACACAGCTGGTGTTGGAGGTCGAGGATCATCCTGATGACATTGCTGCAGACCTGTGCTGCTTCTCTGGTCTTCTCAGACACAAGCACAATGACCCAACGATTGAGGTCTACAATTTCTACTATAGTGGACACTCCAGAGACACTCTTCCAGCAGATTCCATTTCTCCACACCTTGCACTTTCGCTCGAGACCATGCAGAGGGGGAGAGAGAAAACGATACTCACTTGCCAGAGGAAATGTGAATGCAAGTCGAAGGAGAAGAACATGTAGGAATCGATTACTGAAATATTGATGAGGGTCACTGCACCCCAGACACCAGCCAAACCTTGGAGAGGGGAGGTCGTCAGGTCGATGCTCTTTAACCAGACTTGGGAAGAAGAGATAGTTAGCTCCTGTTAGAGGGAACGATAAAGTAGCTTTGAGGTTAGTGGCTTGAAGTGTAGGCATATCCACTGGATGACAGAATTCCATACTCTCGAGACAGCCCACCAGCATCTCTGAGCTGTACTGTGGGAATAACTCCTCAAGGGTCGCAATGGGCACTATACCAGTGTTACTGGCAACTTGACAATACTGCTTGAAATGATCAGGAGCAAATAGTGTTCCATTGACCTTTCTGAGCAAGGCCTCTTTCTCCACCACCACCCAGCTAGACTCTGGATGCTCCTGGTTTTGTAGAAACAAGATGAGGCCTTTGTCATTAAGAGAGGTCAGAGACTCTGTGAGTAAAGATGATCTGTAAGAGTAATCATTTTCTGAAATGAGGGCAGTGGTCAGCTCTTGCAGTGTGCAGCTGGCTCTTCTGAGTTTTGTACGGAGAAAAGCATACAACACATGACAGTACAAGCTCATGCTGGGCTGGGATGATAGTATAGCTTGTTGACTGGTCGAGAGTAGAGAGCGGAAGTAACGTGCTTCTTTAGTTTTCGACAGTCGACAGTCCATTCTTTCAAATCCTCCATACATCAACTGCTGTTTCACTCTGCTCTTTGCTATATTCTCCACTAGTGAGCTCTTCTCCTTTAGCTCTTGTGATGACTTGACCAGGTCAGCATGGCTGCCAGTAATGATGACGTGTGATGATCCCTGAGCTGAGCTGCAGGCATTCTCTATGAAACTAATCCAGTAGTGTATGGACTTATTGATCTTGTCCATACTCTGGCTCAGGTCTACGATACAAAGAAAAATAGCTGCAGAATTTTTCATGATGCGTTCCAGTACAGCAGCATGACTAGAGTAGTACTCTTGTTGTCCAGCGAAATCATATATTACCATGTTATCAAGATTGTTGACCTTGCTCTTGACATGTAGAGGTATGATTCCAGCAGTGAGGCATTCTACATCAGTGACACGACCTGATGATAACACAGAGAAGAAGCCACTAGCTTTGTTAGCTAGGAGACGAATGAGTTGAGATATGGTGGTCTTGCCAGCTCCACTGTATCCAGTTAAGATGAGTTTTGTGTATGTGTGCACTGGGAAGTCTCTTTTGCATTGCAGAAATGACCGAAACAGTTTCAGTAGGTCATAACTGTTATCATGTCTACTAGCGTAGTCAACTGGAGTTGTGTCAAACTTATTCTTAGCCAGTAGATCTACTTTACCAGTGGAAAGTAAATATTGTACAATTTGGATGTGACCATGCAGACAAGCGAAGTGAAGTGGTGTATCACCATTACTGTTCTCATATGATGGGTTACATTGTGCTTCACTGATGAGGTACTGGGTAATGTTTAGGTAACCATTAATGCAAGTAAGGTGAAGTGGTGTATCACCATTCTTGTTCTTAATCAGTGGGTCCACTTTACCAGTGGATAGTAGGTATTGCACAGTGTAGATGTGGTCATTGTGACAAGCGTTATGAAGAGGTGTATCACCATCATTGTTCTCGCATGATAGGTTTTGGTGTGTTTCACTGATGAGGACTTGAACAGTGTTCATGTCACCATATTGACAAGCAATGTGAAGTGGTGTGTTGCCAAAACGGTCTTTATTCAATGGGTCACAATGTTGTTCATTGATGAAGTACCTTACCACCTCCAGGTGATTGTTACGTACAGCATGGTGTAGTGGAGTACATCCATTGTCATCCTTACAGTTGGTGTTACACTTGTACTTTGTTAATATGTCAATAATGATATCCATCCAGCCATGTTGAGCTGCCAGGTGTAGAATAGGTAACTGGTAACTTGTCTGGTTAATTTTAACAGCGTACAATGGTATCTCACTGTTGTTATTTCTAGCAAATGGGTTCACTTTACCAGTGGATAGTAGGTATTGTACAATATGGAGGTTGTCATTGTGACAAGCTAAGTGAAGTGGTGAATCACAACGATTGTTCTTACATGATGGATCACAGTGTGCCTCTCTAATGAGATACTGGGCAATATCAAGGTGACCATTGCGACATGCATAATGAAGTGGTGTATTACCATTATTGTCTTGACTATTGATTGAATCATGTTGTTTATATCTGTTGAGTATCTTTACCACCTCCAGGTGATTCTTGATGACAGCATAGTGTAATGGAGTACGTCCATAGTCATCCTTATAGTTGGTGTCACACTTGTACTTTGATATTAGGTCAATAATGATATCCATCCAGCTATGGGCAGCTGCCAGATGGAGCAAAGAGACCAATCTTACAAATGCTGTTAATTCAGCTGGTTGTTCTATTAGTGGTAGCAATCGCTCAGCATCTTTTTTCTTTCCTTGTTTGAACGCTTCCACACAAGCACTCTTCAATTGTTCCTGTGACATCTTTGCTGTAGTCAACTGGAATCAGTGTTCCTTCTCTGTGGTTACTAAATATATCATGCTCTTATTGTACTTTATATGGTATAGTGTAGTCTACATGTACTAATTTTAGAAATATCTTGTTTTATTTTTAGCATTAACACAAACTCACAAACCAGGGTTGTGGCCAAGTACATAGGTACTTGTACTTGGACACATAAGTACATTTTGGTGTACTTGTACTTATACAGTGTTCCACAGGAAGAGAAGCAAAAAGTATGTTTTTGACATTTTGGCTCATATCTCAGGAACCAAGTGTCCTATGATCATGTTGCATGTACCATTATGATCCTCTATCCTTACTGAACACCCTGACTCATATGGCTTCGTGACGTGGGCGTGTCACAATACGACCCGATTCACAACCTTTGATCCGCTTCGAAGCCGGTCGACCGGTTTCGAAGCGGGTTAGCTGCTCGCCAGATTCAAAGCGTGCATAATGCTAAGTGCACGCGTGTAATAGACTTCAACTACTAAACATATAAACGTGTACTCTGAGTGTCCATATACATTGCTCATATTGTTCTTTAAATTTGCTTCCATGTACGGGAGTCACGTCTGAAGAAGAAGTTATGACATGTTCCTATGGATTTTAGTGCAGTTTGTCTGTTAAAAACAACTGTTGCATGCGCACAACATTTCTTGCTGCTCTACGTTGCTGAACCACTCGTAACGGCATTCAGTCCTGTCAATTTAGCACTGAGGTAGGCTTGCAGTGCTGCGCTGCTAAACCACTTACAACAACGCTCCTGTCGATGACTGTAGTAGCACATGATGCTCTAAATCGCCTCCGCGGACACTTTCCAGTCTTGCTGGGCTGCACTGCATGAGCTATAACCGATATATTTTATGGCGGTTGACGCAGGAATTAGACAGAAAATATGCTCCCAGAACATGCAAAATATTGCACTCTGTCACGTGGGTCACGTGACAGCAGGTATTTAAGATAGCACATGGTAGTGAGATATCATTCTAGGTCTTGTGCACTTACAGTAACCAAATGTCTACAACCAGTACCGCTACAACCGGCACAGTGTCTACCGCCTCTGCCGGTGCTGGCACCTCGACTGCTGTCATCACCACGGCTGCCGGCACGCCGACACCCACTACCAGCGGCGTGTCCACAGACCAGTTTGCCCAGCTGATGGCAGCCATTGCAGGAACGCAGACGAAGCTTGACAACAAATTGGCTGAATTCAAGGCCGAAATTGCTGAAAGCCAAGAACGAACAGCCACCTCGGCTGCGAGAAAGGTACAAGCTAACCAGGACTCATTTGTCTTCAAGAAGTAAAGCCATGAAGAACAACATAGAGCCAATGCGAAGATCGACGAAGCCCTCCACGAGGCAGAAATTGAGTTAGATGCCGTTCCTTCCGACCCAACCACGCCTTCCGCAGTCAAGAGAGCTAAAGACGCCCTCCTCCGAGGTAGGAAGTTGCTGGCTGAACGCCAGAAATTGATTAAAATAGCCGACCGCTCCGACCTCGGCTGGGCAGTAGTGTCGGAGTATATATATGTTGTGCGCAAACTATGGATCGGGACAATTCGTGGATTGCGCTGCCCAAACTATGGATCCGTTCTTTGCGCAACAATCCATGGATTGTCTGCTCAATCCATGGATCGCGCAAACGAGGGACTCAAAGTATGGATCTCGGCCAAACCATTGATGCATGGACCAAACCATTGATGCTCGATCATGAGAAGCGGCGGACTCTACTGACGTTCGCCACTGAAGCACCTCCGGCAGCAATGCTGCTCAACATGATTGCCTATAGCCTTATTCTAGCTAGTAAATCATGTATACTGATCGAGGCAGCTAGGTTGAGATACATGAGATGAATATGGTTGTATGAGTCTTGAGTTCAGGCTGTAATAGCTGTGGGCAGCTAGGGTATGCAGTGATCACACTAGCAATAGAAGGCCTCTGTAGAAATTATTATTCAATATCTAGTATTACAGCCTGCAATATTAGCAGATATATTTTATTGCAATTATAATCATCAGAAGAGAACATAGTGTGCCAGACGAAAACACTGCATGCCATTCAGTGGATCGCCCTTATCTTCACCCGCCGAAGGGTAAGCCACGATTTCCTTTTCCTTACTCTCGACCGATCACCTTGCTCCTTTCTTCTTTTGCACAAACGATTTTGTGATGCAGTCCTCGATGGCGGCTTTTCTGACACTGAAATATGACTACTTCAGCTGCCCGAATGCTTGTCACGTGTGTGTGGTTGCGCAATCCATGGATCGCGCAAGTGCTGGGCAATCCATGGATTGCCCGCGCAAAGCACGGATCCATACTTTGAGCAGCGCAATCCCCAATCCATGGTTTGCGCATAACATATATACAGCTGATGAAGTAGCCGACGGCAGTGATGATGAGAAACGCCTGGAAAAGGCAGAAAAAGCAGCAGAGAGGAAGGCAAGCAGGCGGAAGAGGAATGCCGACAGCCGACAACGTCCATACAGGAGGCCTACCACCCCCAGGCATGTCCCTGAAGCAAATCTGAAGCTGTTAAATATTAACATTATAGCACAAAAATCTGTCTGGTGTTCACATAATACAGACTTAATTATCTACTAAAATCTGGACTCACCACATAACCTGGTGCAAATAATAATTATGTTATACACAACTATACGCTAACGAGATATCAATGCTCAGGCTCGCTTCTGCCATTCCATGAATGTACTAGTTTTATTTTCATATAAATTATTCCGCGGTTGTACCCTCCTTGGAATGATAAGCTACATCTCATTCTGTAGGGTGCTATCAGAGATCACATGATGGCTAAATTCTCGTCTCAATCAACACAATCACGCACTCGAGAAGAGGTTGAGAAGATAAAATGGTCAGAACCAACACCATTATGTTTTAATTTTCTTTCATACATATATTTATTCTTCAGTTCACTGATCAGTGAGTTTTGTGTGAATATGATCTCTTCGATGGCTTGTTACTCTCTTCGTCAACAGGTAACAGTTTCTTGCAATTTGTTGTTCTGTGAACGTGTTGCTGTAGATCACACTAGTCTATCAGAAGATGGATAGTCTACTGATGAAGTATCCTAGCACAAGGTATGGTGTGAGCAATAGCCCCTTCCATATGTTCTCATACGTCATTCAATCATGTGTAGTATTTTTGTCAAATCTGTGATTAAAATCATTGATTTTGCTATTTTTTTAGAGAGGCGTATTTCACTATTGGTGCTTTAAGTATTCCAGCTGTACTGGAATCAACGAAGTGAGTATTAGGTCATTTTAGCCTTTTATTGAATTGCTCTTTGTCTCTTAGACCATCGTATGGTCGTCCTCGTGCAATCTTTTCAGCTGATGGGCGGAGCTTGCTCAACTTGTTCTACATTCCTCATGTGTCTGAGGTAAAGCTCATTAGAATGTAAATATCTGTACTCAAGGTTGTTGCATAGCTTCAGTCCTCTGTACATTGCAGTGAGAATTTGAAGCATTTGATAACCTTGTTTAGCTCTGTATAGTGACACTAATACATGTTCTTTCTCTCACTATACAGGTGGTTACAATGTACAACACACTGTCTATACAGGAGACAACTGACACACTCACTCACATTCTGGTAAGAATTTCACACAGTGCTTTTTAGTCTAGCTTACGAATACCATATGTTAATACCGTAAAAGCACACATGCAATTTGCAAAAATTAAGCAAGTTTACGGTAGCTACTTTGGTTCATGTACAAACGTCTCTCTCCCTCTCTCTCTCTCTCCTCACTCTCTCTCGATCTCTCTCAATCTCTCTCTCTCTCCCTCTCTCTCTCTCTCTCTCTCTCTCTCTGTAGCGTCTATCCTCCATATTGTATGATATCATCATGTACCACTCTGCCAGCAGTAAGCTAGCTAACATGTGTTTGAACTCATCAGTTCAATATGCTGGAATAGAAGACATTGGTGAGCGACTAAGTCTGCCATCATGTATCTATTCACTTGTCTTGTGTTCAGTAACATTGGAAATTTTGATGTATATAGCTAAAATTAGATCGATGTTTAACTCTTTGTGCGTCAATGAGAAGTTTTCATGAAAATTTTAAGCGCAATCTTTCTCCGTTTTTGGTGTTTATTATTGATTGTGTATGTTGTGCTTCAGGTCATGATATCCATCAGTTGCAGTCTCAGATCAATCAGCTCGATAATCCTACTGATCCACAAGATGTGAGTCATCATCATACTACATCACCATCGCCATTATCTTTCACTTACACAAGCATTGCTAAACTGTGTTGGCTGTGTTGAATATAGAAAATAATTTACATGTAAAGTTAATGTGTCTATTACCTTAGGGCTTGTTTTTTTGAGGGCACAAAATAAATTAAAATTTGTCTCGTTTGGGAAATTTGAACATGTAAAGAAACCATGACATCTGCTAGAGAGGTTAATTTTAAAATGCAGTAGAAATGTATAACAGTAGAGATATGTGCGATAACTCATTTTCACGCATGAGTAGCCGCCATCTTAATTTACCATCATCCCTTCATATCAATGCCGACTGGCGATGATAATGCTGTTGTTGCCTGATGTTTTCACTTCTATCACTCTTGTACAGTGTATATGTACTTCTCTACAATAAAGATGTGATATCTGTTGTCTACTCAGGTGCTTCAGTTCCTGGTACTGCAGCGTGATAGTCTACTTCACTCACAGACAGTAGTAGTGAATCATTATCTCAGACACACTCTACTAGTCAATGGTACTCATGATCTACTCAAGGTACAGAGAGACACACTCTACCACATGCAGCTGTAGAATATTATTAGTCACTAATATCGTAGACTTAGAAAATTTTGCACATAAAGATTTTCGTTGATTGCATGATAACCTCACGTTTTATATTCGAGCAACAAAAAAATTAAAAATTAAAAAAAAAACCTTTATACGACAGAAATTTTTATGCTTATAGTTCACTGCATGTTAAGGTGACGGGTAACAGTTCGCCTAATTAATATTCACAAAAATGTTTTTATGTACTGTGCAAAATATGAACACGCTAGAGCGCTGTGAAGGCCATCAATGAAGACGCTAAACACTGTTCTTTCTCTCTTGAGCTATATTCAACGCTGGGTACTACGCAACTCGGCGACAGCAGGCACAATTGGAAAGATAGTAAACTGCAAAACGAGGTGCCACTTTTCGCGCGCGCTGTAACAGTGTCGCTACAGAGTCCATCGTCTACTGATGGGTTAGCATCCTCCGGAGGGCTGTAGACTATTAACTTGGACGTCTGGGCGACTGGCTCTGAGTAAAACGCAAAATAGTCTTGAAACGCTCGCCATTTTACAGCCTTTTCACGACATTTCGACCCATAACTTACAAACAAACAAACTCTCAGCCAAGTTTATAGTCTGCTGCCCTCCGCCTACGATCGTACAACTGCATTAACCTAGTTAAAGCGATTACTTGCTTACATTCTGGCTAAAATTTGGCACTCCGTTTTACAACTGCTTCCCAGATCACTACCATAGACTCTAACCGCGAATTGCCCACGCATGTGGGGCAATTCGCGGTTAGAGCCTGTGATTTGCGTGGGCATTGAGGGCGCGGTCCCCGGCGGTGGGATTTGCGTGGGCACAACTGTTACCCGTCACCTTAAGGGTGCACGCAACTAATTAATATTCACGGCGCTGCGCGTTGCTTTGGTCAGTGTTTCTGGAAAACTAAAACAGCAGACAGAGCGATATTGGCACTATAGCAAGTGCGTCTGGATAGCTACTCGTATAGTGAAACTTAATCGGCTAGCTTGCTCGTAAGAAAACGGAGAGACGCTGTCGTGTTTATGCATAAAACTCGGCGACCAAGACTTCTGTGAGCTCAAGATTCCAGAAATGCAAGTTTAAGCATGGCTACAATCTAGTAACAGAACGATTTTTTCCCTAGCGCGCCTATACAGCACAGCTGTCGGTCGAGTAACATGGAATTTCCCGTTTTTCTCAGCAGTGTGGAATTTATTTACAAAAATCGTTCTGTTACTAGATTGTAGCCATGCTTAAACTTGCATTTC
>OZ024789.1:6595830-6671830 GCA_964017065.1 Haliclona indistincta
GAGGGAGGGAGGGAGGGAGGGAGGGAGGGAGGGAGAGAGGATGAGGTGAAGTTGATTTCAAAAATGATCGGAGGTTCAAAAGAATACTGTTGCACTCTGAACTAAATTTAGAGACTGATTGTACTCCATTTGTACACACACATACTGCGTACAATTGTGAGTAGTACAGTACATCTCAATACACAGTAAACATACAAGTATGGTAATAGAATGTGTGAGTAATCACGTTAGTGTGCAATGCATCACTCACTCCAACTATATTGTATGTTTTCATGAGCTGTTGGAGTTGTTTCTGGAATTTATCGAGCTGTGTAGAGCAGTAAGGAAGACTCGATGATATCACAGGATCCTTCAACTCAGCACCTAATGCTGAAGGGACTGATGGAACAGGCGAGAATATACGCATACGAGACAAGATTCCCTTTGAGGCACGACTCCAGTTTTTCATGGATCGAGGACCCTAAGAGAGAGGAAGGAGAGAGGGAGAAACAAAAGGAGGGAGGGAGAGATAGAGAGACAGTGAGAAAAAGAGGGAGGGAGAGAGAGAGGGGGGGAGAGAGGGAAAGGGAAGAGAGAGAGATAGAGGAAAAGGAAAACAAATATTTGTTATTCAAATTCTGGTAAGTTACGTCACCATTTTGCATGCATATCTTTACACAAAATAAAAAATTATTTTCAGTGTTGACCATTTCATTTCGTAATATACCTTCACACAACAATTTCGCTGTAAATTACTAGTTAACCTCAAATCAAGAACTCAAAAACCAAGCACACAAAAATGTGCATTTCATGGGATGCGGTGTATAATACCATTGTATTCATAGCATACATGGTCCATGATGTCACTCCAATGTGGTTTGCTCTACAAGTTATCTAATAGACAGGTATTGTGTGGACTGGTGTCGTCACCTCTTAGGATTGAATGACTACAAATCGAGCAGCCGTCTTGAATGAGTGAGGAGAAAGTATATGTGTGTAAAACACTAGTATAATGTAAAGCACAATGTGTTGTCACTGGTACATGATTCCAAGCACCAAATAATGGAAGAATCGAAAAGAAGCATTGTATGAATTGAGACTTGTACAGCCAGAAGCAAGCAGCTCTCGAGCGACATGTAGTTTATCAGCACGTACACATTTGAGTGCAATACAATACACACACTCGCAATCACGTGCAGAGCAACTGCAAGTCACACGCGTGCAGTTATAAACTTGCTTGTGAGGGTACTGCATTATTTCACATTGCTTTCTCAACAGCAGCTTACCAAGTACATGTGCAGTTCATTTTCAATATGTCTTACTACTGCACTTGACATAGCTGCTGTGCCTCTACCATGCATACTAATAGCAATAAAAAGATATTTTTTTAAGTTTTGCTAATGCAGTTGCTGAACAAAATAGACGTTTTATGAGTCACAACAGGTTTCAAAAGATCTGGATGTTTCTAAGGTTTCCATTATGGTACATGTACTGCTTGGTGTGTGTGTGTGTGTTTACATGTAGTGCAAACAGTGTATTGGTTACAGTAAGTACATGCTGAGTGTAGTGTGTTTGTACATATTGTGCTGGTGTTTATACAGCAATGTATCAGAGACATGTGTGACTGGTTAAGTTGACTGTCTGTGGTTTGTATTGCGGTCGTGTTTGGTTGTAGCTGTGGTTTTACAGACAATGAGAGGGGAATGCAGTCAATCACTATGTGTCATTGAGCAGCTACAGGGTGGGACTCATTCAGTTTGCATTGCTACTATGAACCATTTCACTCACTACATTGCTGTCGCTCTTGAGTCAGAATTCCACACTGTTGTACAATGGAACGTGTTAAAGCATACAGCATTCTGTTACTACAGACAGGTGGAGCAATTGCTACTGAAGTATGCTTGGCGAGCTTTTTGCATGCTTACTTCAGAGTGAAGCCAAATTCCATTGCTAATTCACTTTCTTTTGTAGCACTCTTCTGTGCTTTCAATGAAATACTACAAAGAGTGTATCCTGACTTGGCAAACAACCTCACTATTACATGTATTGCACTGGGCATAATTCAGCATCGACTTTATACCTTGATTTTACTATCCTAGCAGTGCGAACATGCTGTTGTATACAGTTGCGTCTAAGCTGATACCATAGTTTGCTAGCCGTAATGATATTTACAACACAACAAAGTTGAAACGGAAAAAGCAACTGAAATTGACCATACAAACATCCCGAGTGCTTACAGAGTGCTGTCAATTAGCAAATACTATCAAACAAGCATAAGCACTTGCTAGTTGGTATTGTGTTTCACATGTAGATAAAGGAATCAACCACAGTTACCCAGTGAACTGTACCAACATGGTAAATACCAGAAAGACCACACGGGTTAGTAGCGTTTAGTGAAAAGGCAGAGTTTAGTATTGCAACTATGTAGTATTCTCAGAAAGATCTCCAAAGTCGTTTAGTGAAAAGGCAGAGTTTAGTAATGCAACTATGTAGTACAGTACATTTATTCTCAGAAAAATCACGAAGTTAGTAGCGTTTAGTGAAAAGGCAGAGTTTAGTATGTAGTATTCTCAGAAGACCTCCGAAGTCGTTTAGTGAAAAGGAAGAGTTTAGTAATGCAACTATGTAATATTCTCAGAAAGAACACGCAAGTTAGTAGTAGCATTCAGGATTACAGCGAAAAGGCAGAGTTTACAATTACAGTACCAATGATGCTTGTAACCTATACGAAATTATCATAGGGTACAGTTGTGAAGATGACAAGTGTCCTTTATTCAGAGGTCTTGCTGTAGAGTACATGTACGTGTACACTCATCACAGACACAATATACATGTAGTGAAATAGGCAAACTGCCGGTGACAGCATCGCAATGATAGGAAGTGACCATTGATGTGGCTGGGACAGCAGAACGCAAGGAAAGTGTCAAAACCACACAAAATGCAGCGTCCTGCTAAACTTCCAGGCAGCGACCACACATCACAATACCCAATACATGTACACACACACAAACAACCCAATCTCCTGTATACATAAACACACACAAACACTGGTCCCCCAAGAGTGAGTTGAATGACACAGCTAGGAAGCAAGCACTGACTAGATTAAGCAAGTGGTATGACCTAACAGAGTGTATCACTGTATATCAGTATAAGCTGAAGTGAGTCAATCAAACATTCTGCAAACTGTTAAACTAATGAACGGCTGAGAAACAAGCAGTACTGCTTAGTGAAACTGATCGTGAATGGACTATGAACAGGATGTACGTGACAACCTATATATAAAGAGTCATGCAGTCAAAGAGCTATAGAGCTATGTCCTTACATAGCTCCTTGCCTGACATAGCTCTATAGCTCCTAGCTCCTTGACTGACATAGCTGTAACTAAGAAACTTAGCTTAACAAAAAAAACAAGCACTAGATTGTGCAATAGGTTATGATTTAGATAATTTTTCGAATTATGTGTTATCAGCTGAACCTGAACATTCTAGATTGTGCAATCGATAACCACAAAGAGGATGTTTTCGAATGACAGTACATGTCCGTATCAAAACGTACGTAAGCTGCAGAGCTGGTCAAACATACCTTGGACAAGTGTATATTATGTAAGAAAAAGGACAGGAAACAAACACTGAATTGCGTAATAACTGACGTGAAACGGATGTTTTTGAATCGCATGTGTCTAAGCTTTAGAGTCAGTCGAACATTCCTGGAGCAAAGCTATGCGCGAGTATACATATCGAGACTAAACAGAGGATGTGCTATGCTTATAGAACACTCCACTCTCTACGGACGATCGATTCATTTTCCTCTCAACATAAAGCATTTGTAGCATAACTTTGACAGATTGAGTTGATACACTACACACAAGAGTAGTTCCAACCCACAGATTAATTTTAGAAAAGACAGATTGTCTGCCACAGTTAGTACAAAAACTACAGCTTATGTGTGCTTTAATACACAATGTACTCAGCATATTGCTCTTGTTTTAGATTTCTGGTTGATTCCAACTAATGTTACTGGTAACATGACAGTACAGTATATGGCTCTCAGCCACTACAATGAAGCTATACTTAGGAAAGTGGTAAATAGTTTACCAAACACAGACCACAAAATTGTGTCTTATTATATAATGTTAACACTGAATTCACATTACTGCAGGACTATAAAACCACATTCAGATTACTACATGTATGTGATGTTGGTTCTTACTAGACGTTGTGGTGAGCGGGCTGGTGTGACTGGTGTCTCCTGTATGAGGAATGGCAGGAGTTGAATACTCTGAAGAAGGGAGGGAGGGAGAGAAGGAGAGAGAAAGAGAGAGAGGGAGAGAGAGAGAGAGAGAGAGAGAAAAAGAGAGAGAGAGAGAGAAAGAGAGAGAGAGAGGGAGAGAGAGAGAGAGTGAGAGAGGAAATAAACAATTAATTTTACATGTGGCTTTTTAAATGAACCCTGTCACATGTGATGCGCTGCATGAACCAGTTTGGTGGTAAGATGTGACCACCGAAACACAGCTGTAATCTGCGGTTAAGACCTTCTAGGAACAACAAGTCATTAAACCAACTATCCGCTATAGTGTTGCACCATCACCAATGACCCATGCACTGTGGTCTGTACCATATTCACCTAAGTCCTATAACCTCCACACAACAACAAAAACAACCACATGCGCTGAGTCACTCTGTACCGTGTTCAGTTTGCAAACAAAACATGAAATAAACCAGCACACATGCAGTGTACGATGTACAGTAACAGTGACGTCATTATTTTAAAGACAATAATGTTTTTTTGAATTTTGAAAGGCAGTAACATAGACAAGGTCACAAAGAAAAAAATGCTCACACAACAGTAAAGCGGTATAACCTCACTGGCTAGTGGTTACGTAACATAGGAAGGCATGACCAGTGACTCAGTATTTTCCATTGATAAATGAGTTACGTGACAATAATTTGTTGACAATACCATAAAATAGAGAAATGTTGTGCATGATTAGTGCAAGATTATACAATCATACGGTTAATAAATCACGCCATGTTTGGAAGTGTGAAAACAACAACTACATTCTGTTGGGTAGAAATTTTTTACTGCTCACAGTCATGAAAGCGACTCCAATTCGTGTTGTGTGGAGATGGTGTACAAGCCAGCGCAGGTATATGACGATGTCTTCCTGTGCTACTAGCCCAGGAGGGGCAGGTTTACCAGCAAGATGGAGGTCACATGCCCGAGAAAGACGCCTCGATCTGTTGAGGGAGTCGTTGTACTGGTTCATGATTTGACTGAGAGAGAGAGAGAGAGAGAGAGAGGAAGTGGAGGATGTTAAGAGATGTTAAGACAAGCCAAGTACAAGAATGAGCACACGTTATATACTGTAAGGACTACTTATCAACACTGTACTCAATAACAGCCACAGTTGAGGGGGGTCATTCCTACATGCATTCCACACTAATGCTACCACCGGTCCACCACATACATACAGTAGCAGTGGAGCACATGTATGGCTGATAATAGCAAGCAGCCATGAGTGAGCATACTGAAAGACCTCATACAAGTGTTGTATAATGGGTTTGTAAAGTCCCAAAGAAACGACCTACTAGCTATACAGTGAAACCTGTCTTAAGGACCACTTGTATAATAAGACCACTCTATATTAAGACCACAATTTTCGATAATTATTTATACATGATTTTATAAAGGCACTCTCTATTAAGACCACAAATTTTGGTCCCAAGGGTGGACTTATTAAGCAGGTTTCACTGTAGCAGCAGATCAATGAGATCATAGCATTGAGATACTTGTCTGCAAAGAAGGAAATCACAGTCAACACAATAATAGGCAAACACTATAGAGAATCATGTTCTATACATTTTGACAGATCTGCATACTACACGATCACTGTAGAGTCTGCACAGCAGAGCCCACTAATCCTGAAACCAATGAGATTTTAAAGAGGTGTCCGGATTTTGGGCCGAAATAAACACAACATTTACACTTAAAACCAGCGTAAAACATTCTGTCCTTTTTAGTGAAGTAACACATTGTCCCATTTGTCTGTATTTCAGAGTTGCCGATCCAGCACTTTTAGACAAAACAAACCACCTCAGTTGAATCAGTGTTGCTGCAAGCACAGTATAATAATACACGTGTTAATACAATGACCATCCAATAGTTCAGAGGCTTTGAAGGTTACGCAATGCCTACAGAGCTACATGACAGGGAAACAAGCAGCATCACACACTACACTAGCTGGATACATCATCAACACATCGACCCGCTGGTTGAGGATACGCATCACTTAAACACATAGTCACAGACATAATAAGGAAGAGAGGATGGTATGCGAGAGACAATGCAACACAGTTGATATTACTTTAAATAATATAGGCTAGCTTGGAAATGTGCACAAGAAGTTGTAGTGATTCTACAGGATTAACTACTTTCTGAAACCACTGTTCATTTTCCATTCATACATTAGCTGTTGCAAAAGCTCAATTTATGAAGTTTATCTTCTACTGTAATAACCATTGTAATAGCATTATTTCATAAAGGTTCATACAAGCATTGTTCAATGCACAATATTGTCTTACTGCATGATTTGCTTATAGGATGAGCTCAGGTCCGCAATGGTCTTGGAGTCATGGAGAGCAAATCTTGCCCAACGCACTTGCAAATTGTGCTTCAACTGCACCAACTGACTCACTCGATCAGTGTAGAACTGAGAAAAATTTTTAAAGAGTATCATGAATGTGTATTCAAAAATGCTGCAATAAAAAAATTAGAATAGCCAAAAGCACAAAAATGTAACCATGCTTGATGTCAACATTAAAATTTTTTCCAGAGAACGAAAGTTTCAGAATGAAAATTTAATTTTGAAAGTTTCCATTCATTACCTGGTGAAGCAGAAGGGGTAGTTTAGAGGGTGTGTACTCAAAATGGCTGCTGGCTTCAACTTCCTTCAGCATTTCTTCACTCTGTATCACCAGTTTTCTAAGCTGAGGTACTCTTGTCAGTTTCTCCAGCGCCAGGTCTCTGTCCCGCTTGTACTCCTCGGTGGTTTTAATCCTGCCTAGAGAGCTAAAAAGATGGCGGCTCAAGTTGATAACCGAGATTTGCGCGTTCTTACTTTGCTTTGCGAAGTGCTGAGGCTATTCCATCCTCGGAGACATCGCATGAGAGGTCTTGGAGAAGTCTCGAGAGAGTGTCCTCCAGAGAACGAGTGCGCTCGCTCTTGAGCGCCATTACCGCCAAAAATATTCTAAATAACGCGCATGTCCACTTGGTACTGAAGACTAGTTACTAAGACAACCAATAGTTAATTAACCACATCTACCACACACAGACAAGCAGTCTATCTACCGCTTGCATGTATGACGCAATAGCGCTCTATTCACTCTTACTTTCAATGCAAAGTGTCTACTAGATGACAAGGAAGTAAAATTTGCTTTACTTTATAATGCATCCATACAACAGAGATGGTAAAACACTATTGAATCACACGTCACGCCTTAGTGTCCATGTTAACCTCGTAGGTCTCAGAATTTCCTTTCTTGTTGTGTTTCCGTGAGTAACGGAGATTGCGAAGAAACTTGGCGTCCATCTAGAGAAACAGAAACCAAACTAAATGACGATCCAAGATTCCGTACATACCCCCTTCATTGATGGTGTTCTCTTCTTATTGGGCCTACGAATACCATTCCGATGATTTTTGAACGCTAGAAAAGTAAAATGATTTTAAAATACATAAGTAAAATGCATCACAATCATAAAATAATTAAAGATCGCATTTCCTCAACAAAAACTGTGAATTGCTATGCACCAGCAGCTCCAGAAAATCATGAAGTGAGACTCACTAAGTGGTACTCAGGAAGATGAGTACAGACATCGAAAGTAGATTTTATTTTACATTTTCAGAATATCCTTAATTGTACAACTACTCAGCATATTTAGCTGCCCGGCGCCCAACATAGAAAGAGCAACTGAAAGAATTCACTGTTTCGTGTGCACATTCAGTCGAAAATGACACAGTAACCATTAAGCAGGACTAACTTTAGAAAAGTCAGAGATTTCTTAGATACATGCATGATGTATATGAGAATCAGAAACGGTTATTCTATTTTATGCCCATCTATTAATTCTCAGTGAAACTTTACTGCTTACATTGGTTGTGGTTTGTGTGATTCTTTGACTTAGCCATAGCGCGACAACAACGTTACCTACTGAATAAAAGGAGACGAGAGGAGTACAAACAAGAAAAGACAATGCCCTCTAGCTTACCTACAAGCACGTGGAATGGTCGAGGAAACGATAATGTACGGACGTGCACTGATAGTCGACACGTGATGCAAGTTTAGCGCGTTTCGGTACGGCGCCAACCGTCTAACCACTGCATTCCACATCGTACCTATCACAACAATGTGTCGAAGCCCTAGAATCTCATGAACAGTTCTGATTGGTCCATATTGAGAGCAGCCATACAACTTTGCTGATTGCGCAAACCTAGAGGTCGTAATTCATTAGGCGACAAATAACTCGAGGAATGCAAGCCACGCCTACTACCTGTTTCTATCCACTATAAATACCGCGAGGGAGTGCCTAGAGAGATTATGACCTTGAATTTCATTGCACAATCAAGAGTGTTTACAGCAAAATGGTGAAGCTAATCCAGACTGTGGCTATGAGCCAGTTGCAAACTACCCCGGACACACTGTTGGTGCTGGACACACGCAGCCCAAACCAGATCTCTGCCGGTTGCATCTCAGGTGCTGTCAGCGTGTACTGCTGCGGAGCTATCATTCTGAGACGGCTGAAGAAAGGCAACGTGAGTGTGGAGTCCCTGCTCAGCAATGAAGAGGACAAAGAGAAGCTGAGTAGAGCTCGGGAGAGTGAATCCGTCGCTGTTGTAGTCTATGACCACGACTCTTTCAGTCAGGAGGAACTCAAAGCAGACAGTCTGGCAGCTATGCTGCTCAGAAGACTCTCTCGGGAGTGCAAGAATGTGTGTTTCCTCTCCGGTGGATTCGTAGCTTACGATCAAGAGTATCCACACCTGTGTGACAGCGAGGAGGTCGCGAACACCGACTCTTTTCTCAAATCTCGACCAAGCAGCTTGGTACTTCAACTTCAGTCGATCGCAATCAACGGATCTGACAGTGACTCGTCACAGTCATCGGATTCAGACGGCAGCGAGCCTTCCACACCGGCCGCTCGTGAAGTACAACCATTCGAGATTCTGCCATATCTCTACCTCGGGTGTCGCAAAGTTGCCGCCAATGTAGCGCAGTTGAAGAACAGCGGTGTCACCCGCATTCTCAACGTCACTACTGAGACCAACGAGTGCCAACGTCTCGGCGAGTTCAACTACCAGCAAATCTCAGTAGAAGACAACCACGAAGTCAACATGCTACAACATCTACCACGCGCATTCGCCTTTATCGAGGAAGCCAGAATAAATGGTGAAAAAGTGTTGGTACACTGTCACGCAGGGATGTCAAGATCCGTCACAGTCATTATCGCTTACCTTATGAAATACCACGACCACACACTGAACAGTGCCTACGATCACGTCAAGCAACAAAAATCAAACATTTCACCGAATTTCAGTTTCCTCAAGCAGCTGTTGGAGTTCGAATGCTCACTCAGACCTAGTCCAGCAGATTCTGGCATTGGATCAGTCGTCACAACTCCAGTCGAGCCTCATAGCTGCAGTCAAGACGTCTTCGACTCACCAAATCTAGCTCCAAGAATCGTTCTTTTGACCACATAAACAATTATATTTTATTTAAAAGTTATGTTGGGCAACACTGGTACTTATTGTATTATTATTTGTGGAATATTTGATGTGAAAAATCTATATTATTCATGAAAGAAAAAAACATTTTCAACCATAAGTCAAATTGATCTGAAGTACTGTACAAATAAATAGTTTTGAGGATCAGTGTTTTGTTGCCGATAATGTTTTATTGTCGGATGACAGAATTTTTGGGAGAGCATACACCCATGTTGAGAGACATTCACTTGTCACTGGTATGATTGTTTTCCACTAGTCCTTCCTGCACAGGAGAAAGCAAAAATGTATTGGTTAAAAAAAACATCCTGCTGTGAAAAACTTCATGTCTTTCTAACACAGTGACATTTAGTCTATACTATGAGTGAGTGAGTGAGTGAGTGAGCGAGCGAGAGGGTGAGTGAGTAAGTTGAGTGAGTGAGTGAGTGAGTGAGCGAGCAAGCGAGCGAGCGAGCGTGTGTGTGTGTGTGTGTGTGCGTGTGTGTGTGTGTGTGTGAGGAGCTAGTTGTCTAGAAAGCTGTGTCGCTTGCTATGGGACAAGTCACTACACATCTGCACAAGTAAGACAATCCCCATGTTTACTACACGGCGATAATTCAGTAGTGACTTGATTTGTATGCAGCTAATTTGATACCACAGACCGAGCAATGTCTGCAGGTATTCCCTGCAGGGACGATGTTGCAAAATGCCAGCGGCATACTTGACATGGCTGAATGCTACCCCTACATCAGGTGTACTACAGAATGTGAGATAATTTGGTCGCTTGGCTGAAGAGAATTTAGTGACACCATTCCGCGTGTTCACACATCGATTGAGAATGATTTAATTGCATGTAAAGTCTAATCATTTGGCGATACATTAACCTTGCTTTGAGCTGCGCACATACAAGAACTAGCACTGAAACGCTTCAGGATATAGAACCTTCTACTGATTAACAGCAAAGCTTAGTATCCTTTTCCAAATATTATGTCAAATTAACACTTGTAGCCTTTCAACTTGTCAACTACCAAAACAACCCAAAAGAGGAACACAGCAAAAAACACAATCATAAACAGCATAGCACGAGGCAGAAAATGGGACGAGTGTATTACTGATTGAGCTCTTATTAATGCAAATCACTTTCATTACAATCACGTTTAACGTCACCACACACGCTTTCCATCTATGAACAACGGCAAAATACCAATCTCACAATCTAAACACAAATAATCAGAAACATTGGCTCGAGGAGCTGATTCATGGCGAGGATTATTGGGCCTGTGAATCCACCCTGCTGCACAGCTATCTCATGCACTACCATGTGCTAGGGGAATTAAAATGACTGATATTCGCACATTCTAAACTATATACATTGCTGCTTACTCACAGGCTGTGAATAATATCTTGAATCTCGCCCAGTATCAACGGGATTGTGGTAATAGCTGTCATGAATAAATGATAGCACGCACAAGTTACACTCATCAAATTTGAAAATAACAGCATACATATGAAAATCATTCAACTGTAATGCATGTCTCACAACGCTGTCGGCAAAATTTATATTCTTGCACAATACTTAATACCGGAGTGTTTCATTACATATGTACATGTGTCTGCTTCTAGTGCCAGAGAGTGTTAGCACCGTGTGTAGGTACACATCCATGTACAAAACTGTAATCGGCTTGTGTGAGCTTAATCAGTATCAGTAAGCACACATGTGTGTGTACAAATGCTATATACCGTTGCTATAGTGTGTGAGTGTGCTTGCGTGAGCGAGTGAGTGAGTGAGTGAGTGCGTAACACAGTGTGAGAGAGTGAGCGAGCAAGTGAATGAGCGAGTGAGTGAGTAAGTGAGTGAGTGAGTGAGTGAGTGAGTGAGTGAGTGAGTGAGTGAGTGAGTGAGTTAGCATGCAATGTATGACCAAGTGTGCTTGTGTTGTATGGAACCAGGTGCACATGTGCACAAGGTGTGTACCATAGCTCAGAACACTCCTCTATCAGCTCCACAAGGAGTCTCAACAGAGCACCACAACATGATAAACAGCAACCAGAGACCATCTATCAACCTTTCCCACCCACTCTGGTAAGATGTGAAGCAGTCAAGGTGATTCATGGTCTGTGGCACTGCCCTATAGTGAGACTAAAGCATGAGCTATGTAAACTGGGCGGTTCGCCGACTGACCACAAACCTAATTAACCCACAAGGTATGCAGAGTAAAGTACCAGTTAATTAATTGCCAAGAAGTATTGGTCAATTGAGGTCACATTGAATGTATACAGAACAGATGTTGGGATGTTTCAAATTGGAGAAAAGGATAGTTTAAAGTTGAAAGAGACACTTGTATATTTTGTGGTATTGATTAAACCGCCAACAATAGGTTGTTTATCAAATACACCCTCTAGAATGACTATTGTGGTGACCGGCTTTCAATAGCAACTAAACACAGTCACGTACATGTACAGCGCTGGTAAATTCCTACAACCGCAATAATTCTCGAATAACAAACAGGCCGCCGGCCTCATCCATGCTAGTCATGCAATTAATGTCACGCCATACAAACAGCATTACACTCGGATAATGGCAGAGAATGTCAACATAGGAAGTATCTATGTGGCTGCTTGTATTGGTAATCATATTGAGACCGGTATTACATGACAGAAACACTAGACATTGCCCTGAGCAAGCATTGATCTGAGGCCTCAGTTACCAAGCAGCGAAACCCGCTCAAAACAAATAGGCATTCCAAGTGAAATATCAACTTAATCAGAGTCAGCAAACTTTGTAAAGATCACATTAACTGTGCACACAAAAGCCATGCAGTTGAATGTTTAGATCGAAATGACGACACTGTTGGAAACACAAGGCAAAATAATATTAGACAGTTACGATTTCAGTACAGCAACAAACTTCATTAAATGACATTGACATAAAAATGGAGCGTGTGTACAGATAGGTATGCATTGCTCTGAATGCAAGGTGTAGTAAGCAAGGCAGGAGGAGAGAGGGAGGGAGGGGTATTGGTAAAGGGAGGAGGAGAAAGCCTCAGGTATGAAGAAGGAGGCTCTTTGGTCCACCCAGCTGGGAATAGGGTGGTGAGATGGGAGGTGACTAGAGCCTCAGGCAGGGCTATCAAGTAGACTACTAACAGCATTGGGTGGACAGGAATGCTGGCAAGGTACAGTGAAACCGGCCCTGTCACAACACTAAACCACAGCAGCATGGGATGGTAATAATAAGGAGAAAGCACTTTTAAAATGTACTTTCCATGAACATAGTACAACTGTTACACAGAATTTCCCAGCACTATGATACCCGGTCACCATTTCTCAAGAGTAGACACTATTACATCGCACAATTCTCATAAAACATGTATTCTTGAAATCTTATTACTGTATTGGGCAGTTGTATATCGTTTTTGGAGTAACTGTTGTGTTAATGCTCAAAAAAAGTTCCCAAACCATATCAGAACAACAAGCAACGAACCACATATCCTTCCTGTTACACACCATTGTTCTGATTGACAGATTAACATATAACTAGTCACATGAATACATACATATCCCAAAAGAGGAAGAAATGTGTAGTAAAGTTTACACAAGCACATGTGCTGGAAATCCTAAAGTAGTCAAATGTGGACACAAGCACAAATCAGAAGAATGGTTGGAAGCAGCAAAAATGGGATAGAGACAATTACCTAGCAAATTCCCCTAACTCACTTCTTTTTTCTGCGCTGTGACCTTTTTATGGAATCTTCTAGATCTACACTGCATGGAAAGAAGGGGGAGTGAGTGAGTGTGTGAGTGAGTGTGTGAGTGAGTGAGTGAGTGAGTGAGTGAGTGAGTGAGTGAGTGAGTGAGTGAGTGAGTGAGTGAGTGAGTGAGCGAGTGAGTGACTGAGTGAGTGCAGGAGCCAGAGATATGAATAACTAATTCGCACTTTCAAGGTGACAATCAAAAAGTGACAAAGTTCTCACAAATTTTCCAACACAGAATGCTGGAAAGTGACAATATGCAAGCCAGATTCAGTGACTAGTCTTGTGTGCATACATTATCGCTTCAAGTTGACTATTACATAATAACAAAGTAGAACAGTGTTTTTCTTGTGGGAACAACTTTTAGCAACTTAGCTGAATATTGGAATAATAACACAAGTGTGAACACACTTTTATTAACAATTTCCAAAATAACATACATGATACAATAAAATAAGCTTCACTTGTATTCCTGAAATGCTGGTATAAAGTGTAGTGTCACCTTTATACTGATATGGTAAATCTCAGATCACTTTTCATTATGAATGCAACATGTAGAGATCTGACACATTAGCACAAAAAGTTGATACTCTACGCTTCCGTAATGCAAAAAAGAAAATTTAAGTCGAATCTATGCGTTAGAGGCTATGTAGAAGCTAAGCTTAGGTCTTGGTTAGAGAATTGTACCATTGAAGCTCGGCTTGTGGTTGGTAGGAGGAGCTCAGTGTAACTATGACAATATAGCACATGATCACAGCATGCAGACCACCATTGCAATACACAATGATAGCCGCTGTCACATGCAACACACTCATCCCTGCTCCTGGGAATAGCAAGTCTGGTTGTGAACAACCAAGAGACAACACATGGTAATGACTTTGTAGTATTTCGTATCGACTCATTGCATACCAATGTACACTGCCATACACCAGTAGCCATAACTAGGTTACACACTTCAAAAGAACATAACAGCACCATCTGGTGCTCATGAATATTCATGATGCAGAGAAATGCAATCAGGGATAAGTGAATGTGTGTGATGTGGAACGAAACACATGATAAAAGCAGAGACAAGAGAAAGATAAGAGGTCTGGTACCATCTTTGTGAATTCCACTTTACTGGAGAGAAACAGTTTGTGAAGCCGATCTTCTGACACCATGGAAATCACCTAAGTGTAAAGGAAGGACACTTTAGTACCTCTAAGTGATGATGAAAATAATATAGCAAAACTATTTGTTATTTCCAGAGGTATGACCATCTAGAGTATGTGCAAATGACAGTGCTTATTAAACAGTGAAGTGTGTGAGTAATGCATGTGTTTGTTTGGTTAGAGAGTGATCTGTGTATTGGGACGTGTGAAGAACTGCAGTTAACAGGTTCAGTAAGTGAGGAATAAATGATGAAGAAGGAGGGAGTAGGGATTGGATGGGAGGGAGAGGGAGAGAGAGGGAGGGAGGAAGGGAGGGAGGGAGAGAGAGGGAGAGGATAGATAGAGGATATAAAGTAAGAATGAGAAAGTGATTGAATGGGAAAAAAGAGAAGGACTCAAGTGAAGGGAGAGACAAGCAAAAAGAGATAATGCAAGGAGAAGGTAGAAGAAGAGGCAAGCAGGATGTGAAGGTTCTACACTTCACTCCACACTCTTTCTTCTAGACAATTTACTAACTGAAAATACTTGCCACTATGACAGCGCACCTCAACACATTACATCACACAGTCTAATCTCCAAGTGACAGACAGACAGACTGTTGCTGACGGAGGACCAACAAGACTCACTCAGCATATGCTCAGCATGACTACCAATAGAAGCACACACACACACACACACACACACACACACACACACACACACACACACACACACACACACACATGTGCATTGCTAGTAATTTGTGACAGGAGACATTATTTTTATGGTCCCACACTCCCAAAGGCTCATAAGTGCTTGCACATGTACATAGTGTACACAGCTAACACAATTATAAACAAGTGTGAGTGCATGAATCTATGTACACATGAGGCTTCATAATCTGGTCATACATGTAAGATTATATACCTATTCACTTGTATACTGTATCCTGAGTGCAACATTTTTTGGCAGATCAATTCTATTTACATGTTTCGCAAGCAAAATATTGCCCAATTTCTCACCTACTCATGGAAAAATTGGGCTACAATACAACATTAACACACTCCAATGAGAGAGAGTGATTGAGTGAAATCATTGCCAACTAACCATCCAGGCAGCACAATCTATTGCTTAACTCCTCAAATGGTACACATCCAAAAGTTAACCCATCTTTCAACAGAGCCTAGTACAACCACATACAGGCGATACCATGGTGACATCATCCCTATAATGCATGCCCAGCCAGACACACAGACTAGGTGACTGTTCTTGCATGTAAGGCACTGTTTGTACACACATTACCCTATCAACCAGATCAGTGCTTGGTCACCAGGCAACAAAGTATTACCTGGAAATCAACCACGAACAAACTGGAGACTGAAACTGAACAAAATTCTAATTGTCAGCTAATTGTAGTCTTTTTCAAATATAAATAGCTACAAGAGTGTAAATTTGATCAAGGTTTGTTTAAGGAGAAGCTCCCCACAGCAAACAGCAACACCTATCAATCTAGACTACACAACATTAGAATACAAAGTCTATGTATCGCTGTACTTGAATTAAAGCGTGTTTGATTACAACGTGTTGAGTTAATATGGTTAGTGTTTAGTTACAATGATTATTCGTCAAGAAAAGATTTTTTAGGCATGAGTGTGAGCCTGTGTGTGATAAGAACGTCATTCTGTGTGTGAGCACGAGAGCAGTGTGAATGTGTGTGTCAACAGAAGAGTAGTACCAAAATACTGGTGAGTGTTAGAAAATGAGTTTCTAACATAAGACTATTCATCGAACAGCACAATCATCATACAAGCACAAGTCAACCAAAAAATAAGACAACAGTGACTGTTTTGGCTGTAATACATGCAGACCACTCTACAACAGGAGCTCTACTGTTTTATTTAAACCGCAAGACATGCAAGTGATCAAAATAACACTGTCTTTTGTTGCCGGTTTAAAAAGGTCACTTGACAAGAGTGGGAGTACGAGTGACACTAACAATTCTGAGTGTATGTTGTCATTACGATAGCCAATACACTAGCGCATAGTAGGGAACTGCCCTTATCAGCAGCATACCATGTGTAATGGAGTGGCTGTACATTAGCGGAAGACACAGCATTGTATTCAGCGATAGTGTGTGTTTGTATGCGGCATTGTGCTCATGTGATACACCATGTTTATAAGCTTTCCAGAGCTACATGCTTAAGAAAAAAGGAAAAATAGAAAAAGAGAGTAACTGTATCGTATAGACTAAACTTCACAAGTTACTATAGAACTTAAGAAACCATTACAGGCAACATAATCCACCACCACATGACCTCATTGGTCAAATAACTAACCAACCAAAAGCCTTCAACAGACCAGCTCAAAGTGGTATGCTGAACCTGAAGCAAGATGACACCACCAATAGAATGTCATTACCTCACTAGTGGTTTGAGAGAAGCCGCCCTTCACAGGCTAGTACATTAAACAGCTGGGCAGCTGGGTAAGTCAATGATTAGTAACTTATGCATTAACAACACAATATCTAGTCTGAGAACAACCAGTACAAGCACGACAAGTTGTTAGATTGTTAGAGTTTTGGCTCGTGGAGAGATTGTTGTCATGAGAAACTACATGTATAATGTAACAAACATCTACATGATTCACAACCCAAGTCCTCGAGTGTAACCCGAGACTTCAAACAGATATGATGATGACTGTGTTGTTCGAGTAACTTTATACACACACTTCTTCCTTGTCAATTTGCTCTATAGCTAACTTCCGCACAGACGTTCAATATCAGCTAATCTAGCATGTTAATAGTGACATATCTCATAATCATTCCTGATCATATGACACCTGGCTAGCATACACACACATGCAGTGCTGTGCTGTGAAATCAGTGGAGTGTAATCATATCAATCTGGATAGTACCAGTGAAGTCATGTATGAGAAAGTGTGCACAGCAGTCACTAGAGTGGGCGGCATTAGGTAAACACTAAGCCCACTAAGTGACTCACCATGACAGACACACACAAACCATAGCTTCTTGCAACAAGGGTGTATTAAGCGTGCTGGTCGGGTCAGTGCACCCGTGCACTAAGCAGGTACGATGTGCTGGTGCTATGCAAGTACTCCAGGCAAGGAGCTCGTACGAGCTACCAACAGGAGTTCCACAAGTACCATTAGTGGATGATGAGACACAGCCAGTGAGCTTTGCTCCCCAGTACAAGACCAGGTACCCATTGTACAGATGGAAGGCAATTGAGGTGAAATAATCTACTCTATCCTCATGCCTTTCCTTGCAATATTCTAGGTTATCCTCGTATTTTTCCTTCCAATAATTGGTTTTGGATGTCAACCACTAAACTGAAGTGAACACTCATGCTACAAATACAATCAAGTTGAGAGCCACAATTTCCCCTCAGGTAGACTCCTCACACAGAAATCAAGGCACAAATGCACACTTGTTAGATGCAATACAGCACTTTGGGCACATGAAACAACTAATGCTACATACCATAGAATTAAGGCACAAGGTATGCTGGCTTAGCACATTACCATGGTAACCATACTGATAAGCTAGGTACAAAGTGAGTCAACCAATAGACAGAAGCCAAGGCTAATATCACATGATTCGATACACCAGCTGTGGGAAGCCCAGATACCAACATAAAGCAACACCAATATGGAGGATATGTACTATACAGGAAAACATGTGTACAGTAATTGGAGGTACTGTACACACAGTATACCAAGATTCACACAGTACTGATAGTAGAGCTGTATAAACCAACTGCTGATACTGAACCACTAAGATATGTGCACTGTAAAAACACGCATGTAGCTTGATTTCATAGAACATGACTTTTGGAGCAGCTATGTGCTTGAGCAACAGATCAGCAGACGCTTGATGACTATGCATTTGTGTGGGAATGTGCAATGTTCGCTGCTCGTGCAACAGGTCTTCCTACACGTCTTTCTAATACATTATTGTACTATAAAACCAAATACATGTACGTAGCTCGGAATGAATGTATTAGAAAACATATTTCTATACCAGTTACCACCACTCGATATGGTTATGCTACAAGCTAATCTAATTCAATGTACATAGTAAACCTTGCTAATGCGATTAGCGCCATGATATGCGCTATACAACATATGTTTTAAACTTGTGTACAACCAACTGCAATTATGTTGCATAACAACTAATTCAAACAAGTATTATCTTTATTAGTTGACGTGTACATAATGTACTGGATGCACACCCACATATCTACTGCGTGCAACATGTCGCCGGCACATGCAGTTTCAGCCATAGGGCATGCAAGAATGTCATCTCATGTTGTTTGGGAGACAAAGATTGTCATTCATCAAATTTCACAGAATGTGCTTACTTTGTGATTCTGAGCATACTTGGCACGAGCTTGCATCCACTTTAAATCTTTTGTGAAGATGCTGAACAAAGAGAAAAGCATGAGCAAAGTGAATGATTCATTGAGAGAGCAAGAGAGAGAGAGTGTGTGTGTGTGCGTGTGCGTGTGAGTGAGTGAGTGAGTGAGTGAGTGAGTGAGTGAGTGAGTGAGTGAGTGAGTGAGTGAGTGAGTGAGTGAGTGAGTGAGTGAGTGAGTGAGTGAGTGAGTGAGAAAAGAAAAAGAGTGAAAAGAAAGAGATAAGAATTAGTGAAAAAGAAGGGTGAATTGACCACAATCAGACACTACATAAACCAGACCACCAAAATTGCTGATTATTACCAAAACACTTTTTTACATGGAAACACCAAACATGTTGAAGTGTGTGCAACAAGGTTTTCTACAACACAAAATTAGCAGACACTGTGCGAAAACAGTACGAAAATGAGCAACACTCCAGGTGAAGGAGGTGGTAATAGATAGTACAGGACTGCTAACAACAGGTCTGTTGAAGAACAGTAACGCTGTGGGTTAAGGTGAGGTGACAAGCACTCCCACACACTGCATCTAGTACTACATCTTATCTCACTAAACCATACTATCTTATACCAAGACACTACTACACACAATGGCACTCACTCCCACGAGGCCGAGATGAGACTACAATTATACACAAACAAAAATACTAGCAATCTCTAATTTAAAACACACAGTTTTATCCCTCTTCTAAATTCTAAATTAAAGCAGGAATGCTACATGTATGGTATAGTCCTTCGCTTATTGAGAATGCATCATCGAAAACTTAATACTAGTTATAAAACACAGAGCACATGTAAGCATGCAGAGAGTTCTAAAAGGTTATATAAGGTCACAGGGTAGTGGTGATGGCAGCCATAGTGAGGTTGCCTCATAATTGATCTTCATCTGATTAACCTGATTAATTATACCAAATTATGTCTAGTGTCTGACTCAAAACAAGACTTGTGTGTCTAATACAGTGGTGATTGATTGTGTAAAAGAGTGAGTGAGTATGTGTGTGAAAGAGGGGGAAAGATGGGTGAGTGAGTGAGTGAGTGAGTGAGTGAGTGAGTGAGTGAGTGAGTGAGTGAGTGAGTGAGTGAGTGAGTGAGTGAGTGAGTGAGTGAGTGAGTGAGTGTGTAAAGAGTGAGTGAGTATGTGTGTGAAAGAGGGGAAAAGATGGGTGAGTGAGTGAGTGTGTAAAGGGAGCAAAGATGAGAGAGAAAGGAAATGGCTTCAAGTGAGTGGGTGCATGAGTGAACAAACAAGGGGAAAAGTACTGAAAAGAAGAGTAAATATCAGAGGAAGAGATGAATTGAGGGAAGAATAGACAGGGAGAGAAAAGAGAAAGAAGGAAAAGTGAGTTGTGTGAAGACAGATAGAGCAGAGAGAAGGGGGGGTGTGTGTGTGTGTGTGTGTGTGTGTGTGTGTGTGTGTGTGTGTGTGTGTGTGTGTGTGTGTGCACGTGTATTTTTGTGTGACAAAAAGCACGCTGAGTGAAAATGAGCCAGTGATTAAACTATTTGCAATGCTTGCTAAACGTCACCACAACAACTAGCTGAAGTTATTTAGTGTCGAGTACAATAACCCACAGCAGTTACTTAGCATACTGTAATCGTAGACCGCAGAAACCAACGTATAACCCACACATACAAAACTGAACAAAAACACAAAACATGGATGAGAGACATATTACTGGTAAGGCAAGCTTGAGGACACACAGACATTAACAACAGTATTTCTACTTCACATTGATACACATTATTATTATTTGAAACACAGTAGTTGTCACACTTTCTGTGTTGTACTAACATTGTAGGATTTTGACAGTGTCTCCAGGAAGAAGCACTATGGAGTAAAGCTTAGCTGTCAAGTAATTGCAAAGTGTGTGTGCAACCACGCACAACCATATTGCAACAATATGTACAATAACATCATGCTATAAACAGGATCTCGGATTATCGATAGAACAAGGTGTGTTACATTATGTAGATTGGGTACATATGTTCAAGCCCGGTAGAGGGGAATAACATGGAGATGCTAGTTTTCTAAAAGGAAGGAATCCGCCGGCTTGAAACAACAGCCCTGTTCATCGCATGAGTGATAAACAAACTGGTTCAATATTACAGCATGCATTCAACATACTGAACACACAGACATACACTCTAGCAGCATAATAACTTGTGGTCACAGGTCATTGTTAGTACAATACATTCCGCTCGTCCCAGCATAGTGTGGGAGTAGGGGAGTTTACACGAGACACGGCTGATTACAACTAACCAGTACAGCTCTAGTAAAAAGCTAGACAATATTAGGCATTGTTGACATGGTTCTATTGTACACCCAGTTTATGATAAAGCACAAATGTGTACTAGAATACAGATAAAGATGTATATAAGCTTCTACATCGCGATTACTTGATGATATAGACAGACTCCTACAGCATAAGGATATTCTAACAGCTCCTGTTCATGTAGCTACATGTATGTACACAATAAATTGCCTACACGCTAACTATGTCGTGTGCGTACGTGCTTGCAAGCTCACTTTAGCGATATCGTATATCATTTTGTGTATTCAAATCTATTGTTAGTTGTCAATATCAAATTTTTCTCTGAAGTGTGAGCTTATTACACAGCGTGTGCACATGTATCAGTCTCAACCAGTAGACAGTGTTTGAATATCACATCTTTCACACAATATGTGTTTGTTGATGCGTCTATGAGCATGATTCATTCCTTACATTATCTATAGTCTGTGGATAAAACATCGAATTATCAACATAAATAGCTCAAATTAAGTATCATATCAGATTAGGCTAAAGTACATGTACAGAGCTCATGTTTGCACTCTTTAATTATTAATACATGTACTTATAAGTATAGAAAAGTCTGAAGTAATTCTGGTTATAACTATAGAGTATGATAAACAGAGAAATGGTGTCATACAAGAGTTGCAACACAGAGTGTCTAGCTAGTTGTCGGTTACAGCACACGGCTACCTTACATAGACATAGAGAGATAGACAAGTATAGACTGTAATGCATGTCAAACGCCTCGTTGTTCATACACACACGTGTGTGTGTGTGCGTGTGTGTGTGTGCGTGCGTGTGTGTGTGTGTGTGCGTGAGTGTGTGTGTGTGTGCGTGTGCGTGTGTGTGTGTGTCTGTGTGTGTGTGTGCATGCATGAGTGTGTGATTCACAGCCAGGTCTTGTACTGGGGACCAGAGACCACTAGCTGTGTCTTCAACTTTACTTATGGTGATCAATGTGCCCGCAGCAGAAGTGGGAGGTGATAATCAGTCTCAAGCAAGATCCTGACTACTCGAGCTCAAACAGTTTCCTTGCACCAACACACAACTCACATTATACTTAGTCTTAATAAACAAATGCCCTTTCTTGCCTCGCAACAACAACAAAATTTTATTTGCTTTCAATGCCTGTCAGTCTGTTAGTAACAAAAATCTAAGCATATCTAAAGAAAGCAACTATTTTACTTGCCTTAACAAAACTCCACTGTACACATGTAGTGAACATGTTTGTTAGTTAGCTAGACATCTTACAAACCACAAGAGCTATCATTTTACCAATACCACCCCCTCAACCATGGCTGATAAAACTCTGAACACCTGTAGGAATTCACTATTACTGGTCACTATCAAAACTTGGTCTTTTTTCCTTATGAGGTCACATCGAAAGTGATGTTTTGAGTGGTAGCTCAGGATGAAGTGATTTACAATAATAATCATTATTGAGCATGGGTATAACAAAGAAGAGTGCATGCATGTGTGAGTGAGTGAGTGAGTGAGTGAGTGAGTGAGTGAGTGAGTGAGTGAGTGAGTGAGTGAGTGAGTGAGTGAGTGAGTGAGTGAGTGAGTGAGTGAGTGAGTGAGTGAGTGAGTGAGTGAGTGTGTGTGCGTGTGTCACCACTTTCAATTGTGTGCTCATTAATACCACATGTACAACATAAACATAAACATCATAAGAGTCATATCACAATAAAATTATATGTTGTCACAACTAACATGTAATCATCAACAAATAAACTCTGCCAACACCATCACTACTGTCCTCATTATTTCCACAGACTAGTTATACAACAGTCTAGTCACACCACAACACACAAACAACATCACACAGACACAGAGGAGAACACCACACACACACCAGACACAGACCCAGCTAGGAGCACACCACATCACTCCAGACACAGAGCCAGCTAGGAGCACACCACATCACTCCAGACACAGAGCCAGCTAGGAGAACACCACATCACACCATCACACAGAGCCAGCTAGGAGCACACCACACCATCACACAGAGCCAGCTAGGAGCACACCACACACACACCATCACACAGACCCAGCTAGGAGCACACCACACCATCACACAGAGCCAGCTAGGAGCACACCACAACACACCATCACACAGAGCCAGCTAGGAGCACACCACACACTCCATCACACAGAGCCAGCTAGGAGCACACCACAACACACCATCACACAGAGCCAGCTAGGAGCACACCACAACACACCATCACACAGAACCAGCTAGGAGCACACCACAACACACCATCACACAGACCCAGCTAGGAGCACACCACAACACACCATCACACAGACCCAGCTAGGAGCACACCACACCACACCATCACACAGAACCAGCTAGGAGCACACCACACCACACCATCACACAGACCCAGCTAGGAGCACACCACACCACACCATCACACAGAACCAGCTAGGAGCACACCACAACACACCATCACACAGACCCAGCTAGGAGCACACCACATCACTCCAGACACAGACCCAGCTAGGAGCACACCACAACACACCATGACACACACCAGACACAGACCCAGCTAGGAGCACACCACAACACACCAGACACACAGAGCCAGCTAGGAGCACACCACATCACTCCAGACACAGACCCAGCTAGGAGCACACCACAACACACCATGACACACACCAGACACAGACCTAGCTAGGAGCACACCACAACTATGTACTGTCACGATCACAAATCAAATCCTCATCACTGTAACTATCACAAATAAAGTGACATAGACCACTAAATCAATATTTTTTCATTGTAACTACCACAAATAACATCACTGCTAACGTCGCCATCACAAATCAAATCGTAACCACCACAATTAAAATAGTCAAAGAGAAATCACTGACGTTACCATCACAAATCAAATCTCTACAACCACTAAAAACCAGCACAAATCAAATTGTCATTAACACAAATCAGATCACCAGCTCGCCAGTGGAGACAGACGTCTCAGGCACGCCTTCCTTGTTCGCATTCCTGCAATACCAGTGCCTCTGACATCACTCTTACTAACCTCATCAGCTAACCACCCCCAAAGCAATTACGACATATGCACTTTCTCCTACCAACTAGAAACCCATGACACAACAGTTATCAAGCAATGAATATAATTATCGGGCAATGAATATAATTATCAAGCAATGAATATAGTTGTTGATTAAGTCACTCACCACTTCGTACAAGCATGAACAGTCAATTACTGTACATGTAATTAGATTAATTAAACCACCAAACATTCCTTATTGTACACATTGTAAGTTAAAATAGTTGAACAATGAAATGATCAGAACTTTAGCACCTGACGCCTGCCCTCTGTCTATACAATTACGATAATACGACGACAATAAGCTCATCGCTTCGAAAATTAAAATTTACAAGATCAAATCTAGCAAGCATATCTCCCACTGATCTGTAGTATACACATTCATCTACTAGCGCCTCAACATTTCTTTATAGTGGGTGCAAGCACAGCATTCCACTATAGTCAAAACGGCTGTGACTTGTTAATAAACTTTACTAGCATTGCGTAACTGAATGTACAGGGCATGTATTATTTACTGTACTATACAGTGTGTTACCTAACACCGGATGTAGGGAAAGCACCAGGGGAATACTGTAGGAAAACATACTCATATATTATTTCACACACGGATACTACAGACACTAGCAACACAGCTGGTTAGATAGATGGGCACGCATTTTACACTCTATGTTAGTGACTACTTTTTAAGAATCAATGCCCGCAACCATTGCAGAGGAGCCCACAACCAGTGCAGAGGAGCTCAATGCAGAGAGGTATTCAATGCTCACGACTAGTGCCTTGGGGGAGAGGTATTCAATGCTCACGACCAGTGCCTTGGGGGAGAGGTATTCAATGCTCACGACCAGTGCCTTGGGGGAGAGGTATTCAATGCTCACGACCAGTGCCTTGGGGGAGAGGTATTCAATGCTCACGACCAGTGCCTTGGGGGAGAGGTATTCAATGCTCACGACCAGTGCCTTGGGGGAGAGGTATTCAATGCTCACGACCAGTGCCTTGGGGGAGAGGTATTCAATGCTCACAACCAGTGCCTTGGGGGAGAGGTATTCAATGCTCACGACCAGTGCCTTGGGGGAGAGGTATTCAATGCTCACGACCAGTGCCTTGGGGGAGAGGTATTCAATGCTCACGACCAGTGCCTTGGGGCTCATTGCAGAGGAGGCACTTAATGTTCACAGCCAGTGCCTGAGGCAGAAGGCAACCATCACTCTGTGGAGGAGTCACTCAATGCCCACGGCAGTGCCTGAGGCACATTGTAAATGCCTACGACCTGCAGTGCCCAGGGCGTCCAGCAAATGAGGCACATGTACCTACAAATTGGGCACATGCACACACCCTAGCCACACTGTCTCCCAGTATTGTCTGATGCAAGCCGCACCTAGTCAACATACTGAAGTGTTGTGGGCAAACAACATATGGAGAGCAAAGAGGTGTGTCACACTTTGTGTTGCCAAGATACATTAGCTGTTTCATAACAAACACCAAGTCATACAGTAAGACCTCAGATAAGGGTACTCAATAAGGGTAGTCAACCTTATATTCAAAAGGAACGCTTAAGTGACATAAAAACTGAACTAGAATTAAAGGCTAAAGGTTTCGACCCCAATCAATAACCATGCTTCAATCAACTCAAAGGCACATTAAAGAGTGTAGAATTACATGGAGGCACTCATAATTTACCAGTGTTTTCCCTAAAATTAGGGTTCAAGTAGTGCAAGAACGTACATTAACTAAAATTGAGAAAAGGCAATATCTGTAGATACGTTTTCAAACACAAAATAACCCACCAATAGTGCATAAGCTAGAGATTCCAAGTGGTACATAACCATGCAGTGCTGCGCCTAACAAGAACAGAACACTGCCTGTAATTCACAATCAAGAGTTCACCTCTAAAGCACAATGTTTGAAGTGCACTGAGTTTTGTGGTATTACCCAGTTTGTCTGAAGGTAGTTGACCGCAGGTCAAAGTGAACATGGGGTCATGATCTGGTGCATGTACACACACCAATCAACACTGCCTTATTTTGAAGAACTGCATGCTTTAGGTTCCAGAAACACCCATCTCTACTGGCACTAGAGGCCCAACAAAAGATAGTAGTTGACAAACAGTTTCCTCTCTCACCAGAAGTAAACAATGACACTAACCACACAGGATATGCTACTGGACTATGACAACAAGTAAGCAGATTAGTAGATTACAGCAGCTGTTTGATTAGATATGTGATAATTGTGGGCTTGGTGGTTTGATGCAGAGGAAGTGGACAGAACTAGCAGTTGACCCTTGGGAATAGGGCCTTGATTTGAAACAAGATATGGGATAGAAGGAGTGAATGGAGATAAAGAGAGCAGGAGAGAGGGAGGAGGAAAGATAGAGAATGAGTATTTCCTTACGCTTTTGATCTGTTATCAAGTATTAGTCGAGTACTACCGTCAGTCCATCTTAGAAGCAACCTAAATAAAAATTTTAAAATGAGTAAAATTGTGCATGAATTGACAAGCGTTGTGTGAGTGTGTGAAAGTTCTTTTTGCTTTTTGCTTTTGTGTGTGAAAGTATGCATGCAGTGAAGGCATTACTCCATTCTCGGTTTCAGTTCCTTCTCCATGTCTTGCACTAGCAAAGATGGTACTTGCTTTACAAGTTTACCTGAAAAAAAAAAACAAGTAGGAAATATTAACAGCGAACAATTATCACAAGAGCTGGGCCTGTACTAGACAGTAAGTGCTATTAAACGAGTCATGACTGTCATACACGTACTTGACAAATACCAGATTAATCAAGTTTTCTCAATAAGGTGCCTTTGTTACATGTGACGAAGAAGAATGCAAGTGGGGGAGATCCTTACTGACATTAATGAACATACTTAAAATACACATCGTTGTGTAATCGAGATGTACAAAGCATATCGTTGTTGCTAACAAGAGCTGATCGATTTAACAGTGAAGAGATTAGCAGACGATTATGAAGTGCTGGACAGATTAAAGCAGTCACTCAAACACAGTGACCATTTGTTTTATCAACATTACACTAAAGCAGTACACACATGTGTTTGTGTACATGCACTGTTGTACTTGACTACAAGACAATTTAAAGATAATTGTCGTGTTTAAGAATAAGTCATAAGAAATGACCACCCAGCTAGGATGGTCTACGGTCTTCCTGTGATGTAAGGTAGTCAGCTAGACATTAGGCAAGCAACGCGCGACACCAACAACAGTTTTAAATTCAAGTTTTATCAGAACCCTTTGCTAGTAGGGAATGTACTGCTAATACCATTGCAGTATGCTTGTTGAACATCTCTTGATGAATACTCCCAATAGCAGACACAATTTGCTGATGTACAGAACCTTTATGTAAGAGACACCTTGACATAACGAACAAGAACCATTTGCCTAAGTTGTCTGAGTCTAAGCTTGAGGAACCGAAAGCACTTACAGGGTGTTCACATATGAAGTCTATTCTTGACAAGTCAATGGAAAAGCATCTTTCAAATTCCTGATATAACTGTAAAAGAGATACGCTGACCCGTACCGTGATTCGATTTCCCTAGTAATGATTGCTGCTTGTGATAAAGAGATTTCTGCTCGTGATAGAGAATGCTGCTCTTTGTGATTTGATATGATACTTTAAAAGATCTAGTTACAATATCTAAAATGTGCAAGGGAAGCTGTAGCAGTTTGTCAGGAAGAAAAAGACAGGCAAAAAAAAAACACTATGACTCTCAAAATCACACAAAAAGCTCAAAATCATGTAACTATTCAATATTCCAGAGAATTTGAGGTGAAATCAGAATACTCGATGTTTATTGGGAGGCTAGATGCTTTATTTTCAACCAACCATTTATTATCTCGATGATTGAAGACAAACAGAGCCCATCAGAGGTTTCACTATACATGTACATGTATCTCTAAACGCCTACAATGTCTGCATGCTTGAATTTTAGACATCACAATTAGTTGAAAATGTGCGTTATTAATACGCTTCGCTAATATCAAGCGTTGCTGAAATTCTTGATACTTTCAGATGACCTAAACTCATCACAAGACCGGACACCAGTTCACATTCCGCACACGCCCTGACACACTACACTACAGTTACCAATGACCCGGACTACCAGTGGATAGAACCGGTTCATCAGAGCGTAGACAATTGAGACTCGATATCTGACAAATTGAAAACAAGTAGACCAATACTTACATAAACATGAACCATTAATAAATTATACACAGTGCATTACCATAAATACAAGCAAAATGAAATCAGATATGTACACAAACTGACCGAACAGCTGCACTGACCGAACAGCTGCACTGACAACATGATTGATAGAATGAGAAACTAGAGGGACTATCATGATCAATAACAAATCCTCTGACACTAATACCGTGTGGCTGGTAATAGATAATTTTAGCTTGTGGTTGACAAATGAACACACATCACGCTAAAATGAATTCTAATGTAACAAAGCATAGGAATATGAAGCAGCATGCATATCACGGAAACAGCTTCACCCACTGAGACTCACTGCTGCTACATCTCATAAGAGGACAATACAGGTCTGTACTATTAATAACTACTGACAATGATTGATTATTATTGAGAACACGTGTAATCCTCCCTTTTGTGTTTTTGGTAGTAACAATTACGTTGGTAGCAGAGGATGGTCGAGGGTCATATTAGTATCCCTCGTGCCTTGTCAAGCGGATATGTCACTGAGTGGCTACAGAGCTATGAGATATGCTGCAAGGAAATTCATGGAACAATCAAGTGAAAGCTCACAGCCTGGCTTGATATCAGTGAAACACTCACAGTCTGGCTTGATATTATGCCACTGTGAAAGAAAACTTGCTCAAGAAGCTAAAACCATCCGAGTTCGTGTCCCTGGATGAATTCCACCGTCGAAAGTTGCGTCCTGATGAAACGTCCACTCTCTACCTACACAAACTCAAGAAGACACTACAGCAAGCCATCCCTGACCTTGACGATGCCACTCGCAAGAAACTTCTGAAACACCAGTTCTTGGCTGGATTACCTAGCGAAGTCAGCCATGAACTGCATATTACAAATTGAGTCAGAGCTAGTTTTGGTGGAACACGCACGTCTATTGATGACCATAGACGACAAAGTTTGCACAATAGAAAGAGAAGCAGCTGAGAAAGAGAATAGAGAGGTAGTGAAACTCCAAGAACAGGTTGTATCACTCACGGAACAAGTGGCCGCTCTGACTACTACCAGATGTTCACGAGTCATACGTTGTTTTGCTTTTAACGAACTGGGCCATACACAGAATGAATGTCGAAGTCATCGTCGAGCTAACATCCGCTGCTACATATGTAATCAGCAAGGACACCTCGCTAGAGAATGCCCACTCCCTGTACATTCGGGAAATGACAATGGGGCGCTGCTTAGGGCCGGCAGACGTACCGCCAACCAGTAGGCGTCCACTACACCAAATTTCAATATACCACCATCATGTTATAATGTGGGATGTTACATAGCTACTGTATCTTAGTCACCATCATGTTATAATGTAGGATGTTACATAGCTACTGTATCTTAGTCACCAACATGTTATAATGTGGGATGTTACATAGCTACTGTATCTTAGTCACCAACATGTTATAATGTGGGATGTTACATAGCTACTGTATCTTAGTCACCATCATGTTATAATGTAGGATGTTACATAGCTACTGTATCTTAGTCACCAACATGTTATAATGTGGGATGTTACATAGCTACTGTATCTTAGTCACCATCATGTTATAATGTGGGATGTTACATAGCTACTGTATCTTAGTCACCATCATGTTATAATGTGGGATGTTACATAGCTACTGTATCTTAGTCACCATCATGTTATAATGTGGGATGTTACATAGCTACTGTATCTTAGTCACCATCATGTTATAATGTAGGATGTTACATAGCTACTGTATCTTAGTCACCATCATGTTATAATGTGGGATGTTACATAGCTACTGTATCTTAGTCACCATCATGTTATAATGTGGGATGTTACATAGCTACTGTATCTTAGTCACCATCATGTTATAATGTGGGATGTTACATAGCTACTGTATCTTAGTCACCAACATGTTATAATGTGGGATGTTACATAGCTACTGTATCTTAGTCACCAACATGTTATAATGTGGGATGTTACATAGCTACTGTATCTTAGTCACCATCATGTTATAATGTAGGATGTTACATAGCTACTGTATCTTAGTCACCATCATGTTATAATGTGGGATGTTACATAGCTACTGTATCTTAGTCACCATCATGTTATAATGTAGGATGTTACATAGCTACTGTATCTTAGTCACCAACATGTTATAATGTGGGATGTTACATAGCTACTGTATCTTAGTCACCATCATGTTATAATGTGGGATGTTACATAGCTACTGTATCTTAGTCACCATCATGTTATAATGTGGGATGTTACATAGCTACTGTATCTTAGTCACCATCATGTTATAATGTGGGATGTTACATAGCTACTGTATCTTAGTCACCATCATGTTATAATGTAGGATGTTACATAGCTACTGTATCTTAGTCACCAACATGTTATAATGTGGGATGTTACATAGCTACTGTATCTTAGTCACCATCATGTTATAATGTGGGATGTTACATAGCTACTGTATCTTAGTCACCATCATGTTATAATGTGGGATGTTACATAGCTACTGTATCTTAGTCACCATCATGTTATAATGTGGGATGTTACATAGCTACTGTATCTTAGTCACCAACATGTTATAATGTAGGATGTTACATAGCTACTGTATCTTAGTCACCATCATGTTATAATGTGGGATGTTACATAGCTACTGTATCTTAGTCACCATCATGTTATAATGTGGGATGTTACATAGCTACTGTATCTTAGTCACCATCATGTTATAATGTGGGATGTTACATAGCTACTGTATCTTAGTCACCATCATGTTATAATGTGGGATGTTACATAGCTACTGTATCTTAGTCACCATCATGTTATAATGTGGGATGTTACATAGCTACTGTATCTTAGTCACCATCATGTTATAATGTAGGATGTTACATAGCTACTGTATCTTAGTCACCATCATGTTATAATGTGGGATGTTACATAGCTACTGTATCTTAGTCACCATCATGTTATAATGTGGGATGTTACATAGCTACTGTATCTTAGTCACCATCATGTTATAATGTGGGATGTTACATAGCTACTGTATCTTAGTCACCATCATGTTATAATGTGGGATGTTACATAGCTACTGTATCTTAGTCACCATCATGTTATAATGTAGGATGTTACATAGCTACTGTATCTTAGTCACCATCATGTTATAATGTGGGATGTTACATAGCTACTGTATCTTAGTCACCATCATGTTATAATGTGGGATGTTACATAGCTACTGTATCTTAGTCACCATCATGTTATAATGTAGGACATGCTACGTTATTGTACATGAATATCACTCACGTGTTTGATCATTGGTAAAACCAAGACTTGTCAAGTACTTAAGCTTCTCACGAATAACACAAGAGGGGCTGAGTAATGCTGGACTGTTGAATAGCTAAAAGTAAAATGAAGTTTGTGAGCAAAAAGAAAATTTTAATACTGTACATGCAGAAAAATTAGCTTGAGAAACACCAGGTTGATGATAATCATGTCAAACTTCTACAAATTTAATAAGCTTTGATAGGAGTGTATAGAAGGAAGGAGTGTTCAACTGCCGTATTCGCTATAGTAATATTGAAGTCTAAAGTCCGCCGCCGTGCACTGTTGTTACTTGGAACTTGGGTCTTTCTTTGCGCGTTGTGGCTCGCTATTTCCTACCTATACATTCATCCACGCTTCGTCCCAGCTGAAACAAGTGAACATTCAGCCGAGCCATGACCGCCGTCTTATGCGGCTAGCGGCGGACTTTAGATTTTGTTATCCACGGTCGAACGCTCCTTCACCTGGCTTTGACCATAAAAATTGCAAATAACTTGATTTAGAGGTAACCCTGACCTTGTGCTGCACACAACTTCACAACAAAATTAGAACAAATTTAAGAGAGCAGATCAAACAAGTTTACAAACAAGCTATAACGCTCACAAGTTTGCCAAAAGGTTGATACAACTGGTGCAACTCTTCAAAATGTTTTCGAAGTGTAGACTCCTCCTACAAACAATAATACAGAAAAGAACGTAACAAAGAACAATAATTTGACATTTTGATACCGTATTTCTTCTAAAGATTCAGCACCTCCTATTTTTCGGCACCTTGTCACTGAATTGCGTACTAAACCTCCAAATTTCGGCAAGCACTTTGGTTCTTTGTCATAATAAGTCAACAGCCCGATGTGAAAAGTCCTGTAATTCATGAAAAAGAGCTGTAGACGCGTTCTCGTTCAAAATACATGCTCGTCACCACGCCTCCAATTATTTGGTGCTTCTGGAAAATTACTTCCAAATATTGGGCAAGCAAATCTGAAATTATTAATTTTGCGCCGAATTTTTAGAAGAAATACAGTATAAACAAAATGTACGCTTGACTCACAAGGCTTGCCATTTCCTTCACAAGATGAGGAATAGTGATGATTGCCTTATGAAGAACATGTGTGTCTATGTACAGTGGTGCACCACTCAGTTGCTTAATCAGCGAAGCGAAAGAACTTGCTGTAAGAAAGATATGGCTACAGTAAATACTGCATCATTTAGACACCAGTACCATCAATTCAACCATATACAAAGTAAATGCAGGCTCATAATACGTCACACAGAAACAAGGCACCATTTTGCGTCACATAGCAAGGACAGAACTGAAGTCATGATACCAATCGACGCAAATTGACGGGTCATTATAACGGACAATTTACTGTGTACATCACAATACAACACAGATTGAGCCCCCATATAAGGGACATGCACACCTTGCATGCATGCAAGGACACACCCACTACACAATGCTTGCATGACTTTTTGCGGTTCAAAGCGGCCTGCTGTGCACGCCACAACGTTCTTATTGACAACACAATCACACATACATGAAGGTAATAATAATTATTGTGAAAGTTCATACCTTTCATACTAAAGAAGTGTGGATGTCTAACTAGCACAGCATTGGGATTCATGCTCAAGCCGCGTAGCAATGCTACTATCTCAGCTGCCTCAGGGCCGATAGGAGATATTTTAGCAGCCCAGCACTCCTGAGAAAGAGAGAATGATAATGACTTTCCCATTTTAAGTGAGAAATAACTAACCAGAGAATCTGCTAGTAGACTACATAGAACGCTATTGTTGAATCCAGCAGCCTACACAATAGAACAGTACCAGTTAAAGCACTGTTGAGTGCAACACATGAATTACTACGCGAGAGGTGCAGTCACGAAGCAAACTCAAGTGCTGTATCAGTATCGAGACTAACAAGCAGTAATAATTCTCGTAATTCTTTGCTGATCTGTCAGTCCAGATGAGTTATGACCACAAATTCGTACACAATATGGAAAACTGGAAATTAAATAGGCATATTGCCTTTATACAAATATTTCTAGTGCCGCTGCTAACCAACTCACTTGATGGCAGCAACGAGTGACAAGGCTTACTTTAACTTTGGTGTAAGCAGCAATGGTTTGGTCGGAGAGTAGACTACAGAACAGCATTGGTAGATGAAGAAGCAGCTTCTCGACAGCAAGTGGGGTTAGACCGAATTTAGCTCGTAGAGTTATTAGGTTCCTTCGAAGCTATAGAGCAAAAAAAAGACATATCAACATGTAATCTAGTGAAAATTGATACAAAGTTCAAGAAAGACATGGGAAGTGAATCATGTACCCAGAAAAAAAAGAATTACAGTGGAACCCTTTCTCACTGGAAGAAAAGTTGAATTTCCTGATTCGTGATACAGGAAATTTTCAGGAAACTTCACATTTCTGCTACAGGGTGGTATAGTATAGATCCAACTGCATTTTAGGAAATTTGGATCTATACTATAAATTTGGATCTATACGGACATTCCCAATAGCGGACAGCCGGACACCTCCGTAATTATAATGGACAATACAATACAGATTGAACCACTCCGTGCAAGGGACACCTCCATTTAACGGACTATCCCAACTGGTCGTTCTTAGAGAGGTTCCACTGACCATTTCCTTCTCACATGCATAAAGAAGCTCCAATACATTGTATGTACCTGAGTAGTTCCATGAAGGAATGAGTATTTACAATTTGAATCCGAAATAAGATTTTTCCATTCAATATCATGTCTCTGTAATAATTTACACACCTGAAAAACAAAGAATACACTTTAAGCACTAACATAAAAGCAAGCATACCTGGTATATGGTTGAGAAGTCAGGATTTGTAGGATAATGGGGCAACACGATTGCTGCTTCTTCCTTTGTAAATCCTGCTTTGCATAATTTCATGAAAGCATTGTTCAAATCACTCTGTGTTAAGCCCAGAAGAGAAGGATTGACAGAGAAAAGTGGGATGTCTTCGTCGCTTACTCCTGCAGTTTTGCTCGCGTAAGACACCAGCTCCTGAGTAGCGGATTCATCAATAACTAATGCTGCCGGTAAGTAAGGCAATCCTTCTCTTAGGTAATAAAATCGTTTGCGGTTTCTTTCCTCAATTTTTTCCACCGTAGCCAATGCAACTGATTGTCTTTTAGCACACTCCATCTTTTTTCCAACATCAGCACTTTCACCTTTCCTTTCATCTTTCTTAGCCCTTTTAGAAATCCTTTTCTTTGTTGCCTTCACTTTCAACTGATCTTTAGTTCCCCGCTTACTTTTCGTCTTGTCTATTGCGTCTTTATTGGCTCCTTCTTCATGCAAGCGTTCTTTAGCTAGCTCTCTTTTGACAACAACAGTCTGTTCCTGCTCTTTTCCTTGTCTCTTCTTCTCTGCATTTTCCTGATGTTTTCTTTCATCTTTCTTCTTGTCGGTAAAGTTTTGCTTGGCTTCTTTTTCATGTAAATGAGCTTCAGCCAGCTTGCCTTTGACAGTAACATTCTGCTCCTTCTTGTTTCTCTCAACTAAACTTCCATTATCAGTCCTCAGCACTTTTTCCGCACTTTGATGTCCACGTGCAACAAGCTCTTTTTGAACAGCATGCATATTACCTTCTTGCTCTTCGCTCTTCTTCAAAAGTTGTGTTTCGTGTTTTCTAGCTAGGTCCTCCACGAGAGGGATTTTCTTTTGGTCCAAGGAATAATTTGAAGTGCTTATCACTTTCTTGCGGCGCTCGGTCAGTTGTTTTTTGGGTCCTCGAGGTAGAACTGATTGTTGTGCTGTTGAGATGGTACATAATGAACGCACAAAGTTGTTCCTAGCGCTGTGGTGACGGAATAAAGCGCGCGATAGAAGAGACGCCATTTTAGGCACAAGGCCAGGGCGTGGTAAAATCAGTTAAATCACACGTGGCACGTGATAATGAAGGGCGTTGGCTCGCTTGAGCGCAGTGGACAAAAGAGAACAGAGAACTCTGTGTTACAACTTCTAGATATTCTTGTAGTCAGCTAGACTCATTATGCTGCTCGTGATAAAGAACTCACTATGCTGCTAGTGAAAAAAGGAATTTTATAAAAACAAGCACCATCTCAGTTGCTAACTATTCTGTCAGCTATTTGTTTTTCTTTGATTTCAAGCAAAGCACTTCTTAAACCATTCCAATTGCAAGATGGTTGACTTTCATCTTGTCCATTTAGCCAAGCTGCCATCATCTCCATGATACAATTTGATATACCCCCTCGCTCCTCTGTCTCTATTCTTTCCAATGTAGGATAGTATAGCCCCAACTTTAGTCCAAGTTGTATCCAATCATTGAGATCATGTACTATGCTTAATACGGCATTCAGATCTTTTATAGCTGTGACATCAAGAAAATGATTATGTTAGTGACATGCAAATACAGTGTACTTCCTTGCTTTATCAGTGATAGTAAAAATCTATAATTAACTTACTCAGTGTGTTATCACCAGCAGCTTTGAGAAATCCTTCGTCTGTGATGTCTTCTTCCTTCACATTGGCCATTTTCTAAAAAAGCATCACCAATCTGTCAACATGTCACATAATTTCATCTTGCTTATCAGTGGATTTCTGCCAGCAAATATACTATACTTATTGATGTCATCTTGTATGGTCTTATGGTGATATTTGTTGATAATACTTCTGTACGTCTTTAAGAAGAGTCTCACTAATAGGATCACTGGCTTTTGTTGATTAAAAAGTTGACAAACAGAGGACGGTTGTACAGTAGAAGATAGAAGGGCTCACATCCTTTGTTACCAATTTATTTCACCACTTTTCCTGTCCAAAATTACTCTATCACGAAAAAGCATGGCCTTAGTTATATCAAAGAGGTCATCAGTTCTGAACATCATGTGGCCGATCTAATTTAATTTTCAACCTACCTCATTATGTGTCAGTCTCATAAGAGCGAACGAATTTTGACACTTACAACAGTTGTCTTGATGTGTGGTTAGTACAGGGAAGCCGTGTCAAGCTAACCAATTATAAAACAGTCACAACCAACTTGAGTTCGAGGTGAGACTATCTAGACCACGAATCGAGTTCACACCGAAAACATAAGTACATGTAATGTCAACTGCAGGAGCTCCAGCTCCTCCAGAGGACTCCCAGGCTGTTCTTAAGTCTGACGAACCCCAAACCGCGACTACAGAGCAACAAGCTAATGAAGAATTTCCTGTGTCACCAGCTGATGAAGGGCCACTGATTGTGCTGGTTACTGGCGCGTCTGGTTTCATAGCATCGCATATTGTTCAACAACTGCTGCAGCAAGGTCGATATCGCGTACGAGGGACAGTAAGAGACAAGCAACGCGAAGACAAGGTTAAACCACTCACTGAGCTACCAACTGCTAATTACCCACTGGAGCTTGTGAACGCCGATTTAACCAAAGAAGACACGTGGACTGACGCTGTTAAAGGGTGTACATATGTGCTACACGTCGCGTCGCCTGCTCCGAGGCTGCATAAGCAGCCAAAAAATCCAGATGAGATCATTCGCCCTGCAGTGGACGGCACATTAAATGTCCTAAAGGCCTGCACCGAATCAGGGTCAGTAAAACGTGTCGTGTTCACTGGCTCAACGATGGCAAATCATGGAGGGTTGGCTGGAGAACCAGGCAAAGTCTACACAGAAGAAGATTGGACTACTGAGGAAAATTGCAAAGGACCGTACGAGAGGAGCAAGCTTCAAGCCGAGAGAGCAGCATGGGCTTTTGTTGAAAAATTAGAAGCTGGGAAAAAATTTGAGCTAGTAACAGTGAATCCCACTGCTACTTTGGGTCCTTTTATCAGTGCTTCGTCTGGAAATGCTTCAGCGTGGCTTCTAGGCGATATTCTTGCCAACAACTTACCTGGTCTACCAAATGTCTCTTTTCCTATTGTAGATGTCAGAGATGTTGCTGCAGCTCACCTCGCAGCCATGGAATCACCTGAAGCAGCTGGCAAACGCTACATTGCCAACAACAAGACCATGACCATGACAGAGATTGCTGCTATAATCTCACGAGAGTTTAAACCTCAAGGGTACAAGGTCCCCACCAAGTCAATGAACAAAATTATGCTTGGAGTAATGAGCAAATTCAATTCGGGGGCTAAGTTTGCAGCTAAAAATGCTGGTAATGATATACAGCTGAACAATGACAAGATGAGGAGTCAGCTGGGTATAGAACCTCGCTCTGAGGAGACAACAATCATAGATCAATGCTATACCCTGGTTGATCTAGGGCTTGTCAAAAGAAAACCTGGATACCTCGGGCATCCCAATAAACGACCTATAAAGATGAGTCACAAAGCTGCAGATGAAAACTAGGCACCAAAGGTGCAGATGCCTCGGTGGAACATACACAATAAAGTTAAACCATAGATATTACAGTTAACATAGACATTTACACCATAGATATTAATATCTATGGTTAAACTGACGCTGTTGTACCTGCAATCACAATAGTTATGCAATCAGAAGCTAATCAGTGCTGACCACTAATTCAACTGGGCGTGTCTATAATGTTCAGTTCGTACCGGTTCGTACACGAGCGAGATAGCGTCCATAGCTTGCTTACACAATTTCTTTAGACATACGCTGCTATCCTGTAACCTATCAGCTTCTAGGCAGTCAAATGTGGATAGTTTTGTCTACGGAGAACTCTAGATCGCCAGCAACGGCCATCGATCGCGAGGTAAGCAAAGTTTCGCCATAACTCGGATTTGAATTTCAAGAACTTTGATTTTAAAGCGCAAGCTGAAAGTTGAGCTCTAAAACTAGCAATGCAAGTAGAACACGGTATTATCTCGCTTTAGAACATTGGAAACTTTATACGAAGCTTAGTTCGTAAGTTATGGCGCAATTTGCTCACTCGCGATCGATCATGGCTGTAGAGTTCTTCAAAGGCAAAGCTATCCACAGCCGCTATCTCGCTAGTGTGCTGTGCCCTGCACTTGAACTCAACATTATAGACACGCCATTGCATAACTATTATACTGCGTTGTGATTGCTGTACAGAAAGGTATAATAGCTGCAGTTTACTGTGTATGTGAAATGGTGGCATTTCATGGTGGTATTGCACCTTGGGTTCTTCTTTAACAGTACTGTAAATAAGATTACGCATAAGGCATGTCACATGTGAATGTACAATGGCAATATACATTAATGATAATAATAATCATGATGATTATTATTATGAATTGCTGTACATGCTCAAATTTTAACATCCACCGAGGCATAACCCGCAACAATGGTGCATTTTTTATTTCTTGTTAACGTTTTCACTTGAATTATTTCCTATCTCTGCAATGTATTGAATTATTTCTAATCCAATAACAAAAAAACAAAAAAGCTTTATATACAAGTCTGCCATGCTGCTCTGAAGTAAAGACGAATTCACTATCTGTAATTAAGGCAGCCAGCAGTAGAAAATTTTGTCCACTGAACTAAATCACCAGCGATCGCGAGGTAAGCAATCACGCCATAAACCAAAATCCTTACAATTCATTTTCAAGCAAATATAATATCGACTTTAGCTTGTGTTGCACGTTTCAGACAGACAGACATATGCCCCATGGCTCCGCCCACTGAGGCATAAAAAGTTCAAAATTAATTTTGAAGACAGATCGGAGAGTCATGAAAACGGAAGAGATGCATATAACTCAGCAGATTGTTGTACAAACTTACCCATACACACAGAAATCAATATACTTAGTCTGTACTCAGTGATAATAATTATTGAATAATGAGTATAAGTGGTTGAATAGTGAGTACTAGGCCATTCCCAATAAGAGCAAAGTATGCGTGGAATGTATGCGTGGGCGTACAGCTCTTGCCTACCTGGGCTGGGCCAGCACTGGAGTGCGAAATGATTACGTAATGGCTGGCGTTTATACACGAATTTATATGGCGCTTATGAGAAATATAGCGATACTTTTAGCGTCTGTGTAGCGATCTCCGTATACCGCACAACCGCGTGGCCTTGCTTGCCATCTTCGTCCAAGCACGCTCTGTGTAAGGATAAAGATTCCGCGAGGATAGGCACCAGCATTGGCGAGCTACAGACGCACAAGCAAGGGCTACTTCGCCGAAAGATGGCCACTACTACAAATGTAGTGCAAGCTGCTCTCAGGATGCAGTTGCTGTGTATCTGGAAGACGGAGATATTGAGGGAGCTACTTTGGAGGAACCCTTGGAAGCCAAGACAATCCCACAACTACGCTGCTTTTAGGCTAAGTAGCCCTTGCTTGTGCGTCTGTAGCTCGCCAACGCCGGTGCCTATCCTCTTGGAATCTTTATCCTTCCACAGAGCGTGCTTGGACGAAGACGGCAAGCAAGGCCACGCGGTTGTGCGGTATACGGAGATCGCTACACAGACGCTAAAAGTATCGCTATACTTCTCATAAGCGCCATATAAATTCGTGTATAAACGCCAGCCATTACGTAATCATCTCGCACTCCAGGCTAGCCCGGAAGCCAATTTGCCAGTCATTAACGCTAATGAAATTCTTTAGGCTCTTATTGGGAATGACGTGCACAGCAATGTTCATATTACAATGGGTGCCTTTATTTTAGGTGTATTCACAAGGAAAATTCTACTGTATTGAAAATGAATAATGATTACAGTATGTTCGTCTTCTTAATCTGGCTTTCGAGATGATTTGGAAGACTGATGAAAACCACTGCAGCCTACAAATCTTCTCAATCCATAGCCGCTTGTACTTCATTAAAAGTGTCAAATTTCTATTTAGCCTTGTCCTTAGGCTCTCTGGCGGAGACTTTAATTATGAGTACAGATGTTTTCAAGATTAATAACTACCTTGGGCGTTGGTGGTACTTACATCGTCATCGTGCATTAACAAGTTGTACAGTGGGCACATGCAGTACTTTTTAAGGCTCTAGCACAATTTGTGCTTTTTGCACCATGTGTATAAGATAATTGACATAACAGGTATTCTTTACAAGAGTTGACACAATTATTGGGTGATCATCGTGCTTCTGGCTTTTTAATGCAGCACCTCTCGACCGCCATCCGCCATCCAATTGCAGCATCAGTGTTGGGAGCCAGTTTAATTTGTCACTCACTATCTCATGATTTTTCCTCACTTTTTTAAATTCTTCATCATTCTGTATTACAAAAAATACAAACCACTGGTCACTTATCTCATCAACTTTCCAGTATAATAATCATTTATTATAACTGTATTATTACAGGACATGAATACTCTTTCAATTCATGACAAGCACAGTATACTTCATAGTATACAGCATCATAAGAATTTACATAATTTTTATTAATATTTACTATGTTCCTATACAAACATAAAAAGAAACTAAAACAAATGTTCAACACTTTGATAAACCATACATACACCATACCTCTGCAGCGTACACTGAAATATCTTATAGCAAGCGCTGCCATGAATTTTACACGGTCTACTGCTCTCACTTGTTGCAAGCAATGGTGGACAAGAACAAGTAGCAAGAAGATACTCTTGCTACTGATATGGCAAGTATTGTTTGTATTTTCTCGTTTCATACATGAAGCAGGGGCACGGAAATTCTCTCCACCTGCAATGATACTGTCAAACATTATTTCGATTCTTTCTCCTATATTTGTTCTTTGGCTTGCTGACAAAACTTTTGGAAGATATGAAGTAGTTAAGTTTGGTTCAATCGTCTCATTTTCTGCAAGTGTTTTCTTCTATTTGACTTTTATCTTTGAAAATTACTTTTTTCTGAGTACAGTATGTTTTTCAGGATTATTAATTACATTGGGCATTGGTAATACTTGTTTCTTAGCTGCAATACTTCCCTTCTTAACTGATCAGTTAATTGGTGCTACTTCAGACGAACTTAGCACAGTTGTGCAGTGGTACATTTGGACACTATACTTAGGAAAAGGATTAGCACATACGGTTTACTTTAATTTTTACAAGTATGTTGTCGGTGTGGAAATTGTTTGCTTTTTTGCTATTCCTCTTGCTTTAATTATCATCAGTGACTGCTTGTGTCAGCAGTGGTTGGACAAAACTCATAAGGTCACTAACCCCATCAAGCTCATCATACAGGTACTCAACTACACTAGGAAGCACAGATACCCTGAGAGACGCAGTGCCTTCACCTATATTGATGAAGAACACCCCTCAAGAATGGATTTTGGTAAAGATAAGTTTGGTGGCCCGTTCACTGAGGAACAAGTAGAGGATGTCAAGACTGTGCTGCGATTGATTCCAATAATTATTTGTGTGAGCTTCTTTAAGATTGCAGATTCTTTACCAATACCCTCAATTGGGTCTATCAGTGGTCATTTTAATACAAAGTTTATCGTCTTGGATCTTGGAATAGTTGACTGGTTGGTTCCTGTAATCATGGTTCCCCTGTATCGAATCGTTCTATATCGATTTTTTCACCGCTTTACTCCAAGTTTACTAAAATCCTTAGGAATAAGTTTATTGTTGTATTTAGTTGGTTACATCCTGTTAAAACCTGCGACAATAAAAGGTATGGTGATCTCAAACAATATGCAGCAATACCTGACCTGTACATCCAACACCACTGTGAACCCAGACTATGTTGTAAAATGGTACTTTGAAATAGGTCAATATCTTTTGGTAGGTGTTGCAAGGACAATTTTTATGACATCTCTTAATGTGTTTGTTATTGCTCAGTCACCTGACAGGATGAAAGGTTTGGTTCTTAGTCTGTCGTTTGCACTTCTTGGTATAAACCAATATGCTGCTATTTTAATGGGAACAGGTTATGAATTTACTTTGTGCCATGACATTACCGTCGTTGCTGTACTAATAATAGCCTTTGTAGTCTATCTCATTCTTTCCAAGCGCTACATACTACGTGAGAGGAACAGAGAGATCAACATACAGGCCATAGTGGAGGAACACTATGAGAGGTACATGGACCAGGAGGAAGAGTATATAAGACAACAACACTACTAAGTACTAGACTACATATGTTTTGGGTATTTGCAATTGTAGAAAGAGTTCATTTTCTGGTTTTTGTGTATATAGCTACATGTCACTGGTATGTTGCACCTGGTGCATCAACATTAAACTAACTTTCAGTGCTGCTTTTGTGTGTGCATCATAACTGCTAAAATAATTATCACAACATTATGTGTATATTGTAGCATAGTACTGAGATTGTGTGAAGTTTATTTTGCTAATGAAGATAATTAAATTTTATTTTGACAAAAATGTATCATGAAAGTTTATTTAGACTAGAATAGCTAGACAATTCAGCTCCATCGGAGTATATGGACCTCTAAAATCACATGGATCAAGGCAACCAACTATGTAGTTCTTACTAATGAAAAAGTTAAACAATGATCGGTTATCGTGAAGTTGGATAAACTCTAAGTGCATGCAGTTGCAAAGTTAAGTAAACAGCCTTTACATCATGTTGAAACCATCTTTGAAGTGCAGAAAATGTTTTCATAGCTAAAGAATTTTTTTAATGAGACCAATAAGTATAGAAATATGCAACATTCAACTTATAGTACACAAATCGCTAAACTTTATCTTTGCCTACAGTGCAAATGCACATACAAGTCACACGTATTTATTAACTGAGAAGATTAGAGCACGCAAAGTGTGTTCTGTTGGAGTACATGCATAATTAGCACAAAATAAATATTAATAAGCACATCTTTTTCGATTCTGAGCCACCTATATACTAAAAATTTTAGTAATGCAGACTATAGCCTTAAAATGCCACCGCTTCTCAGTTGTATTTAACTATGTGTAGATATGCACAACATAATAATGTGTACAAATCTGGTACTTGAAACGTTACCTTGTCTATACAAGGTCATAAATCTCACCAACTTCAAAATTATTTAAAGGATCCAGCGCATCTTTTATGCAAGATCGCGTTATGAACTCTACACAGTTCTCTACTGCTCTCACTCGCTGTAAGCAATGGTGGAGGAAATCAAGCAGCAAGAAGATACTGTTACTAATAATGTGGCAGGTATTGTTTAAATTTTCTTGGGGTATACGTGCGTCAGGTCCATGGGATACTTTTAAATCTGTAAGGATACTCTCAGAATTTGTATCATTTCTTTCTCCTCCTTTTGTTATTTGGCTTGCTGACAAGACTATTGGAAGATATGAAATGGTTAAATTTGGTTCAATTATTACATTTATAGCCAGTATTTTCTTGTATTTAGTTATTATCTTGCAAGAAGGTTCTGTTCTAAGGATTATATCCTTTTTTGGATTAATGGTACCGCTGAGAATTGGCACCGCTTGTTTCTCGACTGCAATACTTCCCTTCTTAACTGATCAGTTAATCGGTGCTACTTCAGATGAGCTTAGTGCAGTTGTGCAGTGGTACATTTGGGCTCACTACTTTGGATGGGGATCAGCACAAACAGTTTTCTTTCTAGTAGACTATCATTATCCTAACAATGAAGTCATTGTTAAGGGAATGGTATTCTTGTTTGCCATTCCTCTTGCTTTAATCATCATCAGTGACTGCTTGTGTCAGCAATGGTTGGATAAAACTCATAAGGTCTCTGACCCCATCAAACTCATCGTACAGGTACTCAACTACACTAGAAAGCACAGCTACCCTGAGAGACGTAGTGCCTTCACCTATATTGATGAAGAACACCCCACACGTATGGACTATGGCAAGGATAAGTTTGGTGGACCATTCACTGAGGAAGAAGTAGAAGATGTCAAGACAGTGCTACGATTGATTCCTCTAATCATTTGTGTGAGTTACTTTAGGATTGCAGATGAGACACCAGTAACATTGTTTGAAGCTAACTATCACGAGATTTGCGATTTATATACATACCTGTTGGAATTCGGTTTAAATATCTGGTTGGTTCCCATAATCTTGATTCCGCTATACCAGTTGTTTCTGCAAAGATTTTTTCATTCCAAGTTTACTAAAAAGCTTAGGAATTATTTTGCTGCTGTACCTAGTGGGCTATGTCCTGCTTGAAGCTTCAACAATAAAGGGAGTAACAGTTACCGATAATGTCCAACAATACCTTACCTGTGTGGTGAATGCTACAGCTCATCCAGATCATTCTGTAATGTGGTACTTCGAAATAGGTCAATATATCTTGATGGGCATTGCACGAACAATTTATATGGCGTCTCTCAATGTGTTCATAATTGCTCAGTCACCGGAAAAAATGAAGGGTCTTGTTCTTGGACTATCGTTTGCCTTTCTTGATACAAACAAGTATATTTCTACAATAATTATACCTTTAGCGTTTAATCTTTGCTATGATTTTATCTTCACTACTGTACTAGTGGTGTCCTTTGTAGCCTATCTCATTCTTTCCAAGCGCTACACACTACGTGAGAGGAACAGAGAGGTCAACATACAGGCCATAGTGGAGGAGCACTATGAGAGGTACATGGACCAGGAGGAGGAGTACATGAGACAACAACACTATTAGATTGGACCTGTTTGTCAATTGTGCATGCGCATTATCTAGCATTTGCTTTTTCCTTTATATTTAGCCTATTTTAACTAACTGATAAAAATTTGATAGTACCACGTACCGGGGGTAAAATTTGGGTTCTGAATTTCACTTAGCAGCTCAGAACAGGTATAGTTAGTCCATGGTTAGTCTACATAATGTAGAGAAATTTTCTATTAAGGTGCTGGTTAGCTAAGAATTATAAATAGGAAGGGCTGGGTTGAACACAACTAGATCGACATGTAGAGCAAGTAGACAGCTTGTATTTTACATGTGGAATTTAGAAAAGATAATCATTGCATACTAAAACATTATTATTTAAATCTATACTAGAGCAGAGACCTTTTTATTGTCAGTGTATTATCGTGTACATGTATGAGAATTGGCAGTCTACTCGTTGTTATGCCTCGGTGGGCAGAGCCACGAGGCATACAGTACTGAATCGCGTTGTCTGTCTGTTACACCATTTTTGCGGTGCACGCTGAAAGGTATGCTCTGAAACTTGCAATGCAGGTAGAACTCGATATTATCTCGGTTTTGAACTAGCGAAGTTCTTTTACAAGCACTGGTTTGCTCTTTCCTATTCGCAAGCATGTTTTCGTTGACGACAAATTGCACTAAAACAATTTTATGTGACACAGAACATTGATTGCTTGACCCGGGGTAGACTACGAGCTACAAGCGGCTACGAACTACAAATTTGCAATGCAGGCAGTGGAAGTGTGTGTCTACACGTCGGTCAAGTTTGATCTGTGTAGCTTGTTTGCAAGTCTACGTACGTGCGAGTGGCTTATATACTCCGAGCAATGTGGGCGTTCCTAATGAAGGCGTGGCTTTGCTTTTCTACGAGTACCGACGGAGGAGCTGAGACTGATCTGCTGATGACTTTATGGCGCTTTTGAGACAGCTTTTAAGAGGAAGAGGAGGAGGTCAAGGTGACGAAGACAGTGGAGAGGAGGAAGAAGGGAGATTGCTGCAGCCAGAGAGTGATGCTTCGTCACAGAGCGAGGAAAACACAGAGGAGAATGCCGAAGGTATAAATGAGCACTAGAACCGATTTACTCGTACTTGTTGCTTATACTGTAGGAGAAGAAACAAGGCAAGAGAGCTGGATAGAGAGGAGGGGACGCAGGAATAGGAAGAAAGCTTCATTTGATATATCGCTGCCAGCCCAACACTTGGTATACTACAGTGTGCAGCACGTGTGTTGAGCAGTGTGTTAGTACTTTACTACAGTATCTAGGTGACATGGATGCCGAAGGGTCGGGTGTTCCCAGTGTACAGGAGACAGCACCCCAGCTCATGCCACTGCTGTATATACCAGCCCGGGTACTGTTCCCGGGAGAGACCTTACCAATGCACATCTTCAACCCTCACGTAAGTAGTCACTATCAATAAAAGATTTTAAAGTCCCGTGCATCATGGTAAAACTCAAAGTGCAGTTTTGAAATTTTTGGGCTCCTCCTTGCACTTCATGCCTTGCTTTTACATAGCTTATCCTACTCTAACCAAACACAAAGAAAGGTTGCTATTTTTTGCGTTTGATAAATTTAAAAAAATTCCATAGGACTTGCGTTTTAAAGCAGGTATTTTTGCACGCACCTATTTTATTTTGCAAGTGGTACAATTTGTGAAAATAATCGTGTTCTCTAAATTAGAGTTTACAAAGAGAAATTTTGTACCACAAAACAATGGGGCTATGGTATTAGCTAGTGCCATAACTGATCAGATCACGTATGTCCCTCCTAGGCTATCACTATGCTGAGGGAGTCACTCACTCGTCACCATCCAGTAGCTGTAGCTACTGATCTCAGGGACTCTGCCCGCCATGATGATGTTCCTGTACGACCCACCATTAAAGAACTGGCTACTATTGGTACCACAGCAGACATCTTGGCTTGTCGTGAAGACGAAGAACCTTACTGGTATCACGGACCAAGATTCATTGTGAAATTTGTTGGGCGGCAAAGATTTCGAATACTTGAAGTGTTCAAGAAAACCAATGGGTGAGTTAATAACAAACATGATACAATCGTTTCATTTTCTCTCTCTCTCTCTCTGTCTGTCTGTCTCTCTCTCTTTCCAATCTCTCTACTCTCTCTCTACTCTCTCTACTTTCTCTACTCTCTCTCTCTCTCTCTCTCTCTCTCTCTCTCTCTCTCTCTCTCTCTCTCTCTCTCTCTCTCTCTCTTAGTTTGATGGATTGTCGAGTACAGATACTCGATGAGCACCTTCTTCCTCCTCGTCCACCAGATTTGTTCCTGTGTCCTCCCTCACTCCGTGCCTCCTGTCAAGCACTCATTCACCAGGCTCACACTCACCCCTCACCACTCACACACAAGATGGCTACACAATGCAGGCACATTCTACAAGTAAGAACAATCCACAAAGGATCAATCTTCAAATTTCATAACAGAAATTTGATTTGTCACCAGAGGAGCAGATTGATGTTCTCAGAGCACTGAGAGTAGTGTAATGAAGAAGGCATCTTAGCTGACTGGCTTCAAGCGAGCAAATTCGGAATGTTGTTAAATCATAAAATAAAAACACTCACTGTTCGATATTATGGTCCTGGTACTAGGTAGCGCTTCATTCCATGACACAGCAGACAGTCAGTGCTTCTATTTTATGATTGAAAGTCCTCGACAACGTTCTGGACTTATTCACTTGCCAAAGAGTAGAGCCAGTGAGCTAAGACGCCTATGCTACTCTCAGTGTTCTGAGGACATAATATTATCGTCAATCAATCTGATCTAGTAGCTAGACCACGTGAGTGAAGAAGAATGGTCACAATTATTAGATTGCGTCCGACCTCCTCTGATTTGTCACAGTACTGTATTTTGTGTTTTAATCATTTGCTTCATTCTCGTGCTGGTCTCAGTTTGGGCCTGGGATCACAGTCCCATTCTTATGCTTTGGGCTGGGATTACAGCCTCATTCCCATGCTGTGGTTACACTAGTCTTCTCTTATCATAATACAGTCTCCACGGTTGAACCAGTCACTGTGTCAAGCTCCTGGATGGGCCTTCAGATTCTATGAGTTTGTTAGTGACTGCTCTAGCTAGTGAGCCATGTTCCTCAATGGTGCTTTGTGTGTTGTAGGACTATCTGAGAGAGAAGCTGCTCAAGGAACAGCGTTTGAACTCATTTGGTGGACAAGACTCTAAAGACCATCAGCAACTGCCAGAAGATATAGTGGGTGAGTGAGTTAGTATTGCTGTCTTACTAGGAGACTAATGTTAGTGGGTGAGTGAGTTAGCATTGCTGTCTCACTAGGAGACTAATGTTAGTGGGTGAGTGAGTTAGCATTGCTGTCTCACTAGGAGACTAATGTTAGTGGGTGAGTGAGTTAGCATTGCTGTCTCACTAGGAGACTAATGTTAGTGGGTGAGTGAGTTAGCATTGCTGTCTCACTAGGAGACTAATGTTAGTGGGTGAGTGAGTTAGCATTGCTGTCTCACTAGGAGACTAGTGTTAGTGGGTGAGTGAGTTAGGATTGCTGTCTCACTAGGAGACTAATGTTAGTGGGTGAGTGAGTTAGCATTGCTGTCTCACTAGGAGACTAATGTTAGTGGGTGAGTGAGTTAGCATTGCTGTCTCACTAGGAGACTAATGTTAGTGGGTGAGTGAGTTAGCATTGCTGTCTCACTAGGAGACTAATGTTAGTGGGTGAGTGAGTTAGCATTGCTGTCTCACTAGGAGACTAGTGTTAGTGGGTGAGTGAGTTAGGATTGCTGTCTCACTAGGAGACTAATGTTAGTGGGTGAGTGAGTTAGTATTGCTGTCTCACTAGGAGACTAATGTTAGTGGGTGAGTGAGTTAGTATTGCTGTCTCACTAGGAGACTAATGTTAGTGGGTGACTGAGTTAGCATTGCTGTCTCACTAGGAGACTAATGTTAGTGGGTGAGTGAGTTAGCATTGCTGTCTCACTAGGAGACTAATGTTAGTGGGTGAGTGAGTTGGCATTGCTGTCTCACTAGGAGACTAATGTTAGTGGGTGAGTGAGTTAGCATTGCTGTCTCACTAGGAGACTAATGTTAGTGACGAAGTATACAAGTTGTTCCCAGGCCGTCCTGGGTGGCTTGAGGAGGCTCTCTTCTGCCGCTCATGCAAGTGGGCCATGAGAGCCTGGTAACGTGGCTAACAACTAACCCTACTCACTCACCCGCCCACTCAGCTACATCCACTCAGTCACCTGCTCACTCACCCACCCACCCACCCACTCACCTAATTGTTTTTTTCTCGTCAGATGTCTCATACTGGCTGGCTCGTCGTCTTCCAGTCAGTGACCATTGTAAGCTGGAGCTACTCTCCATTGACTGTCCTACTGTCAGGATCATTAGAGGATTACAAATGCTTGAAGTGAGTTCTTCACTGCCACAAAACAAAGAACAAAAAGTGCTGTACATGTTCGATTACATGAGGGGTGGGGTCAGCTGTACCTACGCCTATGGCACATAGTTTTGTGGTTTAACTTATATAGTATTCAATGTGCACATCAAGCTTCTCTGATATTAAAGGCTCATCCACACTAGGGCTCTAATATGGTTCAATGCGCATTCTAAACCAGTTTAATCCCGTCCGCATTACATGTGTACATGTCAATTTTACAAAAGTGAATCTACGCGAATCGATGCGCATTCGCTCCAATGCAGATACGGAGGTACCGTTGAAGTGACTTGAACTGGATTGGATGTTGGCGTGATCTCAAACACATGCTGTGTGACTAGTTGCAGTACTAAGGAAGAAGCCCTGGTCTGCGCTCTGGCAAAGAAAGGACGCGAAACACACCAGACTAGCGTTGGTACATAACAAGACCAGTCTTCTTACTATTTAGCGAGTTGTTGGTTACGTCACATGACGCGATCGACAACAGCAATTTGATCGAATAGCAACCAGTGTGGACACAGATCGATGCACTATGATCTGATCTTGAACTAATGCGCATTGAACCAGTTCTACGAGACTTAAAGTAACGATGTTCAAGCTCGCTTGTTCTGTATGAACACTTGCTCATGTTGTATGAAAAATAATTATAGAACTGACAGTAACTTTAATGCGCTCACACAATATCAAATGTTCATAACTATCGGTTATGAACTCTTGACAGTATACAATACAGTATAATAGTTATACCTTTATTGCAAAATTGCTCCATTAATGTTTTACTCATTTTCAGCGATTCACAGAGCTGTACTGCAGTGGGTGTGGTAATCTCATAACTAAGAAGGAGCACATATTCAGTATGTCAGTGGATGGACCACTAGCAGCTTATGTTAATCCTGGCGGGTTTGTTCATGATACACTCACTGTGACCGATGCTGTGAACTTGAGACGACAAGGAAGATCCTCAACTGAAAACTCTTGGTTTCCGGGGTAAGTAATGGAGAGACAATTTTACTGTTTACGTGTACATGCACTGTTCAAGACAGTTCTATGGTTTTTTTCGTTCAAATCCCACTTATAAGCACATATTTTCTTGCTGTGGAAATAATAAGCACATGCGCCTAATAAGACACCAGTATGGCAATGAATTTAAATTAAATTTTGGTCCCGTACTCTCTTCCTCTATCTCTTTCCCCTCCCTTGTCCTCTCTCTCCCTCTTCTTTCTCTTAATCTCTTTCCCTCCCTCTGTCCTCTCTCTCCCTCTTCTCTCTCTCCATCTCTTTCTCCTCCATTGTCCTCTCTCTCTCCCTCTTGTCTATCTCCATCTCTTTCCCTCCCTCTGTCCTCTCAGCTACCAATGGACTATAATGGCATGTGCTCACTGTATGGATCACAAAGGATGGCACTTTGAGGCTGTCAAGAGAAAACTAATGCCAAAACGATTCTTTGGATTATGTCGATCAGGACTAGTTCTTACACCTCATCAGCATCAATCAGAAAGACAGAATGCATGAGAGTTACACACTTGTACCTGAATATCAAATAATTCTGTATGTATGAAATTGTCATCAAATTGTCATGTTTTATATGGACCAGTTTGTGTAACGTTTATATTGTAATTTAATTATAGTATAACCCGCCTATATTGTTGTGTCTGTCTTTGACTTGACAAATTCCTTGTCCGAAATTGGTTATAGAGTTTTGAGAGAGCACCTTAACTACAGAGTCTGCGAGCAATGCACTCTGCTCTTTTATCTGTTATTCCTGTGCTGCTAAACGCAAGTGAAGTATTGTTCTATGAAGGCCTTGAAAAGTATACATTCTCCTGAATCAGAAAGTGTCTTGAGGCATTGAGTAGTGAGTGAGTACCTGAGCAGTATCCTCTGTAGCTGTAGGCTGCTAATGAATGAACCACTAAGTGTACAAGCACTTACATCTGACTTAAAATTCTTGTAAGTAATTTTAAACTGATACAGCTCTATCTGACAAGTCACTCAAAACCTCTTCGAACCTGTAAACTGAACAACATATAATTAAAGAACACCTTTTTGTCATTATTATCTTTCAAAGGTACGTGAACGTTTTGGTTCATTGTATACACTTGAGTACGAAAAACATACACAATTTATAAATATCAAAAGTTAATGTATATTGTCAAGTAATTATGTTGAGATTTTGTTTTAAAATATGAATGAAGATGTAACTTGGCTATAAGGATTACATAGCAGCACATTGAAGCAGACGGTGTACATGGCTTCTGCAGTACGTTTGATCCAAATGGAGAAAGATCACCACCACCCAACACTTGTTGCTGCTACTATGGGCGGTATTGCTGACTTTGGATAGTGGTGTTGCGTACTGTTATCATATCATATTACTATGCTTCACAACAACATTACCTCCATTATTAACTGATTACTTGATTGTACTAATAATTCAGAAGGCATTATGGATGAGATTATCTTTCAAGCTGTAGTTTGCTTGTTGTTGTTCGTCGACAGCTAATGGTAAGTGCCTGTGTTGTCACCATAACCTTACGGACAGACAAGCGGTATACTGACAAGAGGGTAAGTACAATGGGCATGTACAGAAGCTCAACAAGCAGGCTGAAAGCAGTCAGAGCACAGATTGCACTGCTAACATGGCCAGCTTTGGCGACCTATCACTTGCAAAGTCACCATTGTAGCCTTCATGTATTGCTGTTGCAGCACAGAAGCTCTAAAAGTGAAGATGTAGGTGCTTCCAAGTTGTTATGCTAGCTAGGCTAGTCGTATTGTCAAACATCGACTATTGATCGCCAAAGGTAAGTAAGTAAGCTTATGGTACTTTAATCAAAACTGTTTGCATAACCCACACTTGCTGACGCCAAAAAGAGGCTGTAGATGATGAGAGTAACAGCTGTCTGTGGTGATCGAACGGTGACCAGATCAAAATTTATGACATCAGCCCACTATCTGTATTCAATTTTGTACTGCTCTCAATGAAAAAGCGTGACGTCACAATTTATCGTTCATCACGTTTACCGTCGACGTGAATATAAACCTCTCTATTAGGTTTCTGACCAACCAAGTTCATCCACTACGAGATTTTCCAAGGAAATCGTAAAATTTAGTTACACGCCCCGCAATTGACCAACTAACTCGAGAATTGCATTTAGCCGTAGTCTATGATACTGCCCCAAAGGGATGGTACATGCAAACTTGTTGGGACTGGATGCAAATAATTTATTTTGTAGACCTCAGTATATAGTTACAATGGAATAATACAATGGTTTACTGATGGTTGATTGTTCACTTTCCGGCACAGCATTGTTCGATTTTGTCACACGCACACTTGTCTTTGTCACATTTGCAATTGGTTCCATCACACCCATTGCAAGTACACGGGCAGCACTTGGCTTTGGTACATCCGGCAGGGCACTTGCAACTTTTAGGGTCACAGGAGCAGTTGGCTGCAGAAAGAATGAGGGCTCCATAATTGTTAAACTATTTAATTTCTCATTACTTACGGTTACCGCATTTTGTACATTTGGCGCGACACTCGCATTTGTCACCACAGGTGCATGGGTTACAGGTACAGCTTTCTAAAGGAATAATAAGAACGATTTCTCATTACTTTATACGGTTTAATTTCTCATTACTTACGGTTATCACAGTTGGCGCGACACTCGCATTTGTCACCACAGGTGCATGGGTTACAGGTACAGTTTTCTAAAGGGATATAAGAACGATCAACACTGCCAGAAAGACCCATAGCCATTACTTACTATTTTTACAAGCACCACCAGTTGCAGACATTTTCGACTGCTAGAATCGTTGCTTTATAAAAATCCTGCGAAAATGGATGACGGCTATATACTCAGTCAGCGGATTAGAATTTCTGAATGCAATCAGGGGTACGTAGTGCTTTTTGTAGCCATACTCGGCTGAGCTGAGTCGACTCACACAACAACGCGTGCCGCACATGCACTGCGGCGCTGGTCAATTCATTAGTGCCGTGCCAGCCCGTACCGTGTGCAAAAAGAGCAGTGTGCAGCGATCTGCAGTGCACCTAGATGCGCGTTGTTTGGAAAGGGCGGTAAATATTAATATTGATAGTTTTTAAATGTATTATAAATGATTTTACATGTATTGATGGTTTTTAAAATGTATCATTAGGACCACTCAAGACAACAGTTGAAAGGGAGAACACTAGGAGAATTACAACTGAACGTACTAAACTGGTCACATGTTAATAAGCAGACGGAGGGAATGGGAGGTAATGAGATGAATCAGCATTAACAACAGTCAATGAAACTACTAAGAATGTTAAGTGCATAGTTCTGTCCAATTATTCCTTCTCACTTAACTATCTCACACCAGTCATGTCTCTAAACTTCTTGAACTTGTTACCATAGAGTGCTTTGGTCATCATGTCCGCCATCATGCATGTCTTCCGTTTTACAGTATTTCACTTGGATGGTTCCTCTTTTGGTCTCGTCTCTGATGAAGTGGTACCTTACATCAATGTGCTTGTTGCATCCATGAAACATAAAATTGCTGATTGATTGTTCCTTCTCAACGTTCATTTCGGCTGTTCAACCAGATACCTTCCTTTGCAGCCATGGTGAGAAACATGTACTCGGCTTCTGCTGTAGACAAAGTGACACAGGATTGTTTCTTGCTATCCCAACTGACTGTAGTATTTCCAACTCTGACAAGTAGAGCCTAACCAGACATTGATTTTCTATCATCTCGATCTCCTGCCCAGTCTGAATCTGAGAATTCAGTACAGTCGGATGAATCACTCATCGTGAACAACCATCCAAATTCAAGAGTTCCTGCAATATAGAGTACAGCTGTCAAATGTGCTACGGTTGGTCTTGAAGTGAACTAGGCGAGGGTACTGACGTCAAATGCAATGTCCGACCTCGTTCAGGTAAAGCAATCGTCCAAAAGCTGATTGATATACTTCTTGATCTAAGATATCGATGAGCTCAGAGTTCTCATCTCCTTTCACTAGCTTTTTCAAGCTGTGTCCTTCTCGGCTTTGAGTCATCCATCAGTACGAAACTGTTGCCGGATGATACTGTTGGTGTAACTTGGTTGACCAAGCCCTCGACCAAGCCAGACGGCTCCTTTCTTGTGATCTTGACACCCAGGAAGTAGTGCAGCTCTCCTAAGTCTTTTGCTTCAAATCGATCAGCAATTTCAGACTTAAATCTAACCAGTATTTTGCCTGCAATGACATAAACTCCAACGATAGCACTTACATCTCTTGTGAGACATAAATACAGGGATCTCTGCATAAACTTCATTTTGACCAGATGGTGGTGAATAGTCTAGTTCCAACAGCGAGGTGATTGCTCCATATAGACTCGAAACGAACCACAGGAGAAAATGTTTTGTCGTAGTCTATTCCTTGTTGTTGAGAGTATTATAACCTTGTGACTAAGCATGCTCTCTACCATACTGCTCCTCACTTGCTCTTTACTAACATCCATTGCTTCTTTCAAGAGTTCTTTGTTATGCCGAGGTGTGGGCGGAGCCACGAGGCATACAGTAGTCTGTTCGTTTGTGTGTGTGTGTGTTTGTGTGTGTGTGTGTGTGTCCGCAATGCGTATCTCAGCAACCGCTTGCTACTAAGCGCTGAAACTTGCAATACAGGTAGATCTCGATAGTTTATGAAAATCAAATTTGACAGATTTGCTATTAAAGCCTTTGTTTTGAAGTTATGGCGTGATTTGCTAACCTAAACAGCCGTCTTGAGCGCTTCATAGACAAAACTGTCTACAGATGGCTACAGTGCAACCTGAAGGCTTGATCTGTGATAGTACAGCTCGCGCGACTCCATTGGCAGCAGTGAAACTAGCGAGCGAAAGCGTGTTTGAGTTCACAGTGACTTAGCTGCTCGACAGGTGAGCCGGAGCGAGCAGAGCAGTTACAGTCACGCCCAGCTACATTATTCTGTTTGGCTTCAATACAACTTTTGTACAACAGCTTGTACAGCTGCTGGATAGCTGCCACTAGCCTGCGCTTCCATAGAACTGTTGCTATGATCTGCTGCTTGCCTGCTGCTGCTGCTGCTGCTGCTGCTGCTGCTGCTGCTGCTGCTGCTGCTGCTGCTGCTGCTGCTGCTGCTGCTGCTGCTGCTGTTGCTGTTGCTGCTGCTGGATAGCTGCTACTAGCCTGTGCTTCCATAGCACTGTTGCTATGATCTGCTGCTGCTGAATAGCTGCCTCTAGCCTGTGCTTCCATAGTACTGTTGCTATGATCTGCTGCTGCTGCTGGATAGCTACCACTAGCCTGCGCTTCGATAGCACTGTTGCTATGATCTGCTGCCTGCTGCTGGATAAGCTGTCACTAGCCTGCACTTCCATAGCACTGTTGCTATGATCTGCTGCTACTGGATAGCTGCCACTAGCCTGTGCTTCCATAGCACTGTCACTATGATCTGCTGCTTGCCTGCTGCTGGATAGCTGCCACTAGCCTGTGCTTCCATAGCACTGTTGCTATGATCTACTGCTTGCCTGTATGTTCCATAGATTTGCTGGTCACTTCTACTGTAGCTTGCATTGCATACTTCTATGATACTGTTTTGATGCTTCCATGGATCTACTGCATTCATGCATACGTGCTGTCATATGCATCTGCTAATTGCATGCTAGCATACATGCTACTGCACCGAGGCATCTGCACCTTTGGTGCTTTATTATTACTGTTCAAGGCTTCACTCACAGTAGTAGGTTCACTGGTAACAGCTGAGTTCACCCAGATTCCAAAACAATCTGCGGGCTTTCTGGTGACTCAGTCTTCAGTCTCTTGTTTACGGAAGCCCATACCGGACATTCCACTTTCCACCTTGTAAAAAAGCAAGGCAAAAACTGTAGAGCACATGTTGAAAGGTGCATATTTAGCTTGAAACAGTAACTAGAGAGAGGTTTTAGCTCATTTCAGGCTTCCAGTGAGATGAGCACGCGATTTTGGTAACAACCTGTTATTGTGCCGCAGCTTTAGTTGACAGGAAGAACTGGTGATCATAATGCACAAACCTACACACTACAATACATATCAAAAAGCTATAGTTGAGTGGTGCTGGGTGCATGAGAGTTCTGTTCTACACGGTTGTATAGTAAGTAACTAAGTATGATATGCTATAGAGTTTCTATATTAGACACAGCCTTGTTATAATATTATTAGGTCAACAGCTCTCACTGATCTGTGATGGTAGCTATAGTGAGAGTACACACAGTGAGATAATGACAAAATGTGCAGTCTGCAAAATGTGCAGTCAGCTACTAGGTATGCACCTAGTAGCTTCATGATGTCTCTCATGCTGGGTCGATCTGCTGGTTTCTCACTAGTGCACCTCCTCACCAGAGAGACAATGGCTGCCAATTGAATTTGCAAGATTTGAGCCTTTCCCTGTACTTGACTGGGCTCAGGAACTCTCGAATGCACATCAGACTTGCAGCCTCACCTTCTTCTAAAGTTTGACCAATTGTTCACTTTTCAATACATTTGTATTACCAGCAAGCACATTTAATTTTGTTCGTGGTTTTGAAAATTTGAATTGTAACAATAATTAATATGAAATTATAGTTTAATAAAAACACACAGAATTATATAAGTTGAGATACTATAAGCTATAAAACCAAAGTTGTCACAAACACTCAAAATGTTCTGTAGCTGTTGCTAATAGCAACTTCATTATTATCATTGAGGAGACGGTAAGGGAGACTGTCATTACTAACTTCAATGCACTCACGGCTGACTGGAGTCTCTTTTTTCATCCTTAGTGCAGCCAATTTCTGGTATATTTTAATGGTTATGTAGACAACGATATATCCAATGGAAAGAGAGGTCAGTAGTAACTGCATAATTATCAATGCTGTTCCATTCAGCATGTGAGAGGAAGGAGTTATTGTTAACAAAGATATTATGATAATGACGAAGAGAGAAATCTCTAATCGATCATGACATTTGTTCTTGTATGGCTGAAGAAATACGTGTAAATGTATAATAAACATGAAGAAATAAATGCTGATGATAGAAAATTGTCGAGGGTCTTGGAAAGGTATGCTGATTATCAAAATAAATACCAAACGATATAGAAAGTAGAATCCAGCAAAGTACCGGTGCCTATCTTTAAAGCAAGCCTGGAAAGAGTCAAGAAATGGCATCAGCTTCAATCGTAATCTGTTATAATACCAATTCAGTGGTGTGTTTGCGAAGAAGTCCATGCTGAACAGCTTAGTGAGTATGGGTTCCAGAATGAGGATAGTTGGTGGAGGAATCAAGATGAAGATTATACAAAGAAGGGCAGGCACCGCATACCAGAGATGATCTCCCTTGAGATAGTCCAGTTCACCATCAAATAGTGAAACAGTTGTATTCCATGTTCTCCCAATGCCATACAGTTGTGAAGGGGCAAGTATTTGTGAGGTGATGACAGCACATTGGAAGTAGCATAGCACCAAGAATGCTGACAGTCCATCTACTATAGACCCTCTAATGTTCCTCCTTCCACATCGTCTGCACAGCTTGACACAGCTATAACACGAGTGCAGTCTCATGATTAAGATAGTGGCCAGAACCAGTAAGAAAGCATAGGCAAGAGTAGCATATTTAATCATGAATAGATTCATCATACTGTCAGTTTGGAAAATGCAAAAACCCAATCTATCTCCCTGAATATCAAACACAAAGACACCTAAAACAAATTGAAGAGAATCAACTATAGCCTTGGTTAAGTGATGCTGGTGGTTTGTATGGATTATATTGAACGCAGAAACAATTAGTCTTGACAGTACCTGTGCATAGAAGACAAAGCTGTAGAGAGCTCCTGAAGTGAGACTGATATTGAAGAGCAAAATAACAAGAAAAATGATGGTCACTGGAAGGATCTCAGTGGCAATGTAGATAGGTATACCATATTGACAGTATGTTATGTCACCACAAGTGTAGCTGGCTGAATGATAATATACTGTCTTGTTGGTAACGCATCGTCCACAGAGCCGTTTGTGTCTGTTTTCTCCACAAATATGTTTTTCTAGCTCCCGTGCATTAGGTAAACTACAGAGCTGGCTATTGTTGTTACAGTTGATTGTTGGGTTGCACAGTAGTGTTATACAGAGTCCAGTTAGTAAATTAGCTTGTGTTGCATTCTCAGAATCATATCCTGCCCAATAGTTGCTGGCTATAGCTGCTGATCCATTAGCTTCACATTGTACTTTCAAGTAGTCATTATTGGAACATGTGCATTTTAATGTTTGGTTGTTAAATACAAACCCTGGATTGCAGTCAGTTAGTTGGAATTTTACATTGAGTGTGAATTTTGAATTTTCCAGTAATAGTTCTCCCTCGTCGTTTGGAAAGCCTAAAATAATGATACTGTTGTTATGAATGACAACATAAGAAGGATCCACTTTTGCAGCATTCTGGCTCGAGCTTTGTATTCTAGCTGTAATGGGGAACATATGGCTGACATCACCTCCTACCTCATCATATTGAACTATTTTTAAAGGAGCTGCTATACCAGGTGTAACTACACCTTCGAAGTCAATAGTGAAATTTTTCGGTGCAGTAACAATATGTCTTGTACTGTTAAAGCTTTTAACAGATTCGGTAAATGTGAAATTTCCATAACAATCTTTGTCAAAAAAAGATTTCCCCAGAGGGTTACCACATAAGAAGTTGCAATTATCTATAGATGTAGCATAAATGTCTATGTAGCCAAAAGAGGCTCTGTTGTTGTGAAAATAGTAAGAAATGTTTTTGCGTATACCTTTGTAGTTCTGGAGCTGTAAGAAACAAGAGTCGAAATAAATGCTAGAAATGAGGTGATTGTTAGTTAGGGCACAAATTGCTCCACCAAGCGTAGTGGCTGTATTGTTCCTAAAGTAATAGTAACAATTATCACTGGAGTAGAGAGATGACTTTCCAACAAGAACTATTGCTCCTCCTTGGTAACCAGAGTTGTTAGCGAAATAAGCAAAGCTGTTAGCTTCAAATTTGGCTTTAGTTGAATAACCGGCTGATTCAATATATAACGCTGTGCCATTGTTTCCAGTAAAATTAGTTGTGCCTGCAAATGTGACGTGCACTTCAGTGATATAAAATGCACCATTTTGATTGCCATTCAAAATACCGCTTTCGAATTTAATTACAATATTGTTCTTGAACTTGCTGTCTGTAAAACAAGTGTCGGTGATAAATTGTGATCCTTTATCTGTGGAAGCAACACTTACTGCTGCACCAATTTGTGCTGAATTTTCCTCAAAGATACAATTTACACAATTGAAACTGTTAAATTGTTCTATTTTACTTGCAGAAGAGCCATCAATAGATAATCCGCCGCCATACAAACCCAGATTGTTAACAAAGGAAGTATTTAAAACGGAGATCATATTGTTGATTGGATACAAATTGCTTAGAGTGGTAGTACTTATAGCAAGGCCTCCTCCACCTACTAATCCTGTGTTGCCTTTAAATAAGTTTCCCCAAAGTTTTATAGTGCTGTTTGACATGGCTCTTGTTAAAAGAATCACCATACCACCTCCAAAACTTGCAATATTACCTTCAAATGTGTTATTTTTAAGTGCAATGCTGCTATTGCCACAAGCATCATTATCAAAGATAACACGAATTCCTCCACCTCTTTCGCAACTAAAGGAATGTTCAGTCCTTTTATGAAAGACTCGATCTTTTAGAACACTAGCTTGGTTATACTTGAAGACACTATTGGAGATTATGTAGTTAGTGTTCATGATTAGATTTTCGACCTTGTAAAAGATTACTTGTAGACCTCCACCACCCAACCAATGAGATCGAGCGATAGATATGGTGTTGTTGATAAACTTAGAGTCAATCACTTGCACTGTTGATCCTGTGTTGATAAATGTAAGACCTTGACTAATGCTCCTGTACACAACAATGGCCAATACAGTGACTTGAGAACAATCAATAATTTGGATGGCAGTGCCGTTACCTGTAAAACGTTTGCGATGTTTATTAACATACGCTATTGTAGCTCCACAGTCACAGATCATAAAGCTCTTGAGAATAATATGCGAAGAGTTATCAAAGGCCATTCCTGCTCCAGAGGAGTTTAAACTGTTGCAATTGATCTGTGTCAGTGAGTGACCCTTTCCAGTAATGGTAATGTTCTCAACTCCACTGAAATTAGCTACTCCTTGAAGAGTGTAGTTAGTGTCATTGATCCTGATGATTACATTGTTGAGCTTGTTACTAGTCACATACTCAGAGACCTTGACCAGAGACTGACAGGAGACCAGTGAGTTACCGCGTTCCTCAAGACAAGATGGAGTGTCATTCCCTTTCTCTGAGACAATAATCTCTCTGGCAGAAACACAGCAGCTCCACCAGAGGAGAAACACTAACGTATGCATTACTACCTCAGCACTCACTAGCATTAAAAACTTATTATATATGCTTTTGCTATCCTATAGTTCTTTCAGTTGTATATTGTTTATGCAAAAAATGACTTGACAGTTACCTACAATGTACTTAAACTATACACTAATGGAAGCAGGTGCTTGCGGCATAATGATAAAGTTTACATTATACCTGAATGTGTGTTGCACAAAATTAATACTTTCAAAAAACATTTTCGTCATGATTTAACAACAATGAATGCATTATAGTAAACAACTTCCATACTACAACTAAAGCACTGATCGATGAGGAGTACATTTTAAAAACAGTCTAGATTTTTATAGATTTAGTGACATCTTCACTTCCATCTAGTAGTGTCACAGTGTCATATCATGCAACTAAATTTACATTTCATATTCTTCCAGCTGTTTTATGCTTATTTTGCTGTGTACACGAAAGGTAGAGCGGTCATACAGTTAACCTTGTACGAGGCTATCATACAGTATGAAATTAAGCAGGTGTGTGTGTGTATTCAGGATAATGTAATAACTGAGTATTATGATAAATTAGTTTCAATCATGAATATGTAGTCATCTTTATGCTGTTGGCATTAATGACATCTCTATGAATGCTGCTTTGTGTAGTTGATAATAATAAATTTTACCATGATACACAAGTATGCTAAGATGTGTATTTTCGAAATTCAAAATATGTTTATTTTGTACTCAAAGCATCACATTAAAGTGTCAATGAGTGCAGTATCAATACTATGCAATCGTTTATCTTCGGTGAAGTTAGTTTCACATCAGACAGTGTACGGCTACAGTAGTGTTTTTAATATGAACATAGCTTCATCTAAGCAGTCTGGTTGTCTAAATCGCTGGAAAAAATGGTGGAGGAGATTAAACAGTAAGAAGATTATGTTGCTACTGATGTGGCAAGTGATGTCCACTTTTTCTTTTGGAATCCTAATGCATTGGTCTCTCCATCGTTTTGATCAAGTATCAAGCCTGTTTTCAATTATCTTCACTCCATTTCTTACTTGGTTTGCTGATGTAAAATTTGGTAGATATGAAGTTATTAAATTTGGTACACTGGTTTCTTTTTTTGCGGGTATATTACTTTATTTAACTCTCTACTTTGCAAAGGAACATCTTTTAAAGTCTATTCTTTACTTATTTGCTGTAGCTATAGTACGTTTTGGCTCCGCTTGTTATGCTACAACTATGCTTCCCTTCTTAACTGATCAAGTAATCGGTGCTACTTCTGATGAACTTAGTGCAGTTGTGCAGTGGTATACTTGGGCACTAAACTTCGCAATGATTGTTTGTAGAGCTACTTCTATGACTATTTATCAAGTCGTAGAGATTGTTGAAATTGAGATGGTTATTATTTTTGCCGTTCCTCTTGCTGTGACCATCATTAGTGACTGCTTGTGTCAGCAGTGGTTGGACAAGTCTCATAAGGTTGCAAACCCTATGAAGCTCATTGTACAAGTGATCAACTATGCCAGGAAGCATAAATGCCCTAAGAGACGGAGTGCTTTAACTTACTTTGATGAAGAACATCCCACACGAATGGATTTTGGCAAAGAAAAGTTCGGTGGACCTTTCACTGAAGAAGAAGTAGAGGATGTCAAAACAGTACTGCGATTAGTTCCACTAGTTATGTGTGTAGGCTTTCTTGTGATTGCTGATGAGTCACAATCAAATTTTATTAGAGCCAACACTTGTCTTAAGATTATGTTGGATGCAGACGTATCTTTGTTCCTGTTTCCTTTTTTTCTTATTCCTCTTTATCGATTACTATTACACCGATTTATTCATAGCTATATTCCGAGTTTGTTCAAAAGCTTAGGAATAGGCTTGCTATTGTATCTTGCAGGACACATCCTATTAAAAATTTTGGCAATAGTAGGAGTGATAATTTCTGAAGATGAGCGTCAATATTTCTCCTGTGAGGCTAATGCCACAGTTGACTCTGTCTATGAAGTAGAGTGGTACTGGAAACTAGGTCCTTTTATCTTATTGGGCATTGGAAGAACAATTTCTATGGTCCTTTTGAATGTGCTCATAATTGCTCAGTCTCCGGACAAAATGAAAGGATTTATCTTCGGATTATATTCCGTGTTTAGTGGTATATGTGTTTACATTCGTTTTGAAATGTTTCAGATATTGTTTACTATGTGTTATGACATTCCACAAACCATTTTAATTGTGACACTTTTCTTGGTCTACTTGATACTTTCCAAGCGATACAAACTACGAGTAAGAAACAAAGTGGTCAACATACAGGCCATAGTGGAGGAACACCATGAGAGGTACTTGGATCAAGAAGAGGAGTACATGAGACAGCAACATTATTAGAGTGTACATTATTCTGTCCTGTAGAGAATTTTTCTAATGTTATCTTTCACATTGTGCTTTGTGTACGGTGACAATGCATAGCATGCTGCTACTCAGTATTTAATGCTTTCTAACGCATGTTAAGTTTCATATCCAGCTGTTTGATATTTATTTTGCAATATGTACACGAAAGTTGAAGTAGTCAGCTGGCAGTGTCAATTGCAAATAGCTGCATATAATTGTAGTCTATAGTTGCACTAATATAGTTGCATAGTCTCGCATGTAACTTTGTACTAGCACTTCCAAATTATTTTGGTTACAAAAAATATTAATAAAGAATAATTATTAATTTTTTAAAGAATAATTTTTGAAAAATTATTTGTACTCACGTGTTCTTTGCCTCGGCCATGTGGCGACACCTGCACTCCAAACAACCGCTCTCACTGGATGACCGCTTGAAAGTTGCTTGTTATATATGGCGAGAAGAGAAAGGAGTTGAGAGTGAGGCGAAAGCCCTACACTTATTACAGTGGGCTTCAAATACTGTCGGCTTGTCCAAGAATAGGTTCGTCACGTCGCTGGTAGACCCAGTAGACCTAGACTACTGGTGATTACATACACATTCTCTTTGTACCGTAGTGACGAGTGCCTCGTTCGGGACAAGCTATGGGAGTTCATGAGGTTCTTGTTCAGTCAATCATTGAGCATTTTGACCCAGAGACCTGAGACCGTCAACAGTGTGTTTGTGAAGGTATGTGTTACTTGACTTCACTACGTGTAGTTTACGTTTGCGAAGTAGTATAAACATCAATCTCACATTTTCTCGACTCAGCTAACTTGTAAAGGGGTGGGTACCCTAAAATTGTTGTTTTTGTAGGTTTTGTAGTGTATTTTTCCTCTGCGAAGCACAAAGAGTCTCTGAAATGTTTCTACGACCAGATGAAGGCAATTATTACTTGCAGTGCATGTATGACAGCTGTAATACTCGCTAGCGATGCAGAAAACAGCTCGTTTTCGACGACAAACTTGTGGCAGTTTTGTCGAATTAGGTCTACCTGTTCCGAGAAAATCCTTTGGATACAGCTTACAAGCACATGTTGTCCATATAGAGCGCTTTTTGATAGCATCTTTATAAGCTAGAGTAATGGCGTTCGCTGTATGCCCACTCACTACAAAAATGCTGCTACAACAGAGCTCGGACAGAAATTTGATTAACACTGACTTACAAAAGCTGGTTGGAGCCTTCGATCTTGGCGAAAACTGCGTGTCGCTACGTGGTTCCATTGTTACGAAAACTGCCACAGACTGTTTTGTGCATTATCATGCCATACTGTTATGTGAGAATTTATTAAGGTGGGAAGCACGTCAAAATTCATCTCTTAAATATGATTCATTTTCTAGTAAAATGTTCTTGCAAGTTATTCTTCTGAATTGCTGGGATACTTTAATTCAAATTTAGCCTTTTGTTGATGTAGGTTACAGGGTTTTAATTGTTCCTAATTTGTAGCTTGTGTACATGTTATAGCAACTCTTGTACAAGAACATTATGCTGTGGTTTTGCTTGTGTAGCCAGCGACTCCAGAGCTATACTAGCCCGGGGAGGTGTACTAGTGCCCGGCAGGCGTGCTGGTCTCTCGTGTGTTGAGAGCTGCTGCTTGTCGATAGCTGCTGCTTGTTGATAGCTTTTGTTGGCTATTCCTGGCTTGTTCTCTTAAGTATAGAGCCATGAAACAGATTTGATTTGTGAGTTAGCAGATCATTGATATCTCGGTCAGGAATCACGACCTGGTGCTTCTTTCCTAGACAGGGAAAACATGATATTATGAGGTGAAGGCACAGTCGAATATCGAGTCTGATAATTATGGCAACATTTGTTCAGTCTTTGCGAAAGCATCTGCTACCGTCTAGTTAAATCTCGTAAAATCAGTGTCTATTGCCAGTCTTTAAACATGTGTGCGGATTTGTATTCCCATTTTCTCATGATGCTGCCTGCTGGTGCTGACAAGGTCATAGCTAACGGACTTATTAGTATGTTTCATTCTCGTACTACTGAACACAATAAGAATGTGTGTTGTTGGACAACTTATACCCCGTTCACACTACACCATAAAACCGAGCCGTGCCAGGCACGGCTCGGTTCGGTTCTCAAGCGCAGTGTGAACGCAAGCGAACCGCGCCAAAACCGAACCGAACCGCATGGAACCGAGCCGTCGCGGCTCACCTCAGGGTGGTGAGCCACTTCCGGTTCGGTTCGGTTGAGGCGTGGTTTTGTGACGTAATTAAATGCATTTATGTAGGAATACGGAGAAAAGCGGCAATGGCTTGCTACTGAATAAAATTTTATTATAATAGCATACATACATAGAATATATAATAGAACCCTGGGAAATGAAAATGGCTTGCTACTGGTCTGACGACGAAACCTTCAAGTTGATCGAGTTGTGGGGAGAGGACAGAATTCAAGCGCAGCTGGAGGGATGTAAACGAAACTAAGAAGTTTACTCTGCCATTTCTGAGAAATTGTTAGTAGCTGGATCAGTATCAGAAATCGGGAACCCAATGTCGAGACAAGGCTCGCACAATTGCACGAAAAGCAGCAATTGCCTCTTGCAAGCCATTGCAAAAGGCGCGGTTGTAGCTTGACAGTGTGAACGCCAGCGGCACGGTTACAAACCGATCCGGGCCAGTACAGTTGTTACGCCTGGCGCGGTTCGGCATGGTTCTGATGTGTAGTGTGAACGCGGTATTAACTATCCCTGACGGAAAAATCAGAGTAGTTTTTGCCACATCTTCCTTAGGAATGAGTGTACACCTTGTTGGCATAAACACGATCATACAGTATACGGAGCACCCAGCATTATAGACGATTATTTTCAGGGCAGCGGAAGAGGAGGAAGAAGTGGAAAGAAGGCATGTTTGATAGTTTTTTGGACTGCACGTGACTGTCCACTGAGGAAAAACCTCAAGAGCGTCCGTATCATCGTCATCAGAAACTGATTCATTTCCTTCTCTTCTAGCACCTTTGTACACACTAAACTGCTTTTTCTTGTTGTCGATCCACTTGATTGTATCTTCCATTTTCCAGTGATATAGAGGGTTCAAGCGCTATGCTTTCTACCAGGTACAATAGTTAGCAGCTTCTTGTTAACATCGACACCACCTCTGTAACATCGTCTGCATTTGATCTTGTTGAATGAGCACTAGAAAAAAATGGTACTCCTATGACTGTTTCTCAAAATTTTGGCAAACAGTGTATATTGTAGACACTGATCTAGCAGCACGCTGTAGTTCTACTTGTGTCGGGTTTGGGCCCATTATTTGCAACTATTTCTTTCAGCAACTTATTCATGTGCTCATTGTGCAAGTCGCAAGGAATTTTCTTTCCCAAACCTCCTTTTGTGTTGATGAATCTGTCCCACAGACATAGTGAGCCAAGTGCTGAGATAGCTAAACTTTCACCTGAAACTGCAAGCGTAGAGCCTGCTGTGCATACTTGGTAAGGGGATTGGCCACAAATGTGGCAGAAAAAGTCGCCAGCAGCAATACTCACTGTTGCATTCACACCCAACATCAAGAAATTCCATGATGAGCACTCCAAAATGGCATAATACTTTAGCATAGTTGTAGACTCTGTCACGCAATTCTTATTATAACACTATTGAAAATGCTCCCTTGATTGAAGTGCACGTCTTCACTACTTGTCTGGAAATTTCTGTGACAAAAGCATAATTATTGCCCACCATGTGTACCTTTTTAAACAATTATTTTTTAATAGTTCTAGTAGAGGAAAACCAAAAATAAATAATAATTTGAAAAGGGAGACTTGCATTGAGTTCAGAACAGTGTCACTGAGAGCTCTCTACCCTGGCTAGGGCTCACTTAAACTCCAAGGATCTACCAGAAAGGGGATGTGTACCACTGACAATATGTGGTGCTGTCTGTAAAGAAGCATTTGGACTGCTGATTTCTAGACAAGAGATTAAAAGACCTACTATCCAGAATTCATTACCTTTGTGCTGCCTTTGAAATTCCGTGACCACGCCTATATGCGTTATCCACGTGTAGGGTAGTAGTGAAGTGGGAACTTCAACCGTGCTATGTCTTGCCGGCCTAACAGAACCTCTGTGTACTCAAGCGATCTCCGTTGGAGAATAGTCTGGCTCCGCATCACCCGTTACTACAGTTATCGTGCTATCTCACGCTCTCTTTGTGTTGGTATTGGAACAGTTAGCCGAGTTCTTCAACAATTCAACGACACTGGCGAGGTACGTCCGAATAGAAGAAAAGAGAGGGGCACCTTCGTACTTTAGATTTTTTTTTTTTATGACAATTTTGCATACAATGCACGGTCGTATCAATAGCAAAGCTAAGACAAGGATACAAACCATTAAGGTAATAAAATAATTATTCAGTAAATTAATTGTTCCAGTGATTGAGGACGCCCTTCTTAAAAATAGATAGAGATTGAAGAGAGCGCAGCTCAAAAGGAAGGTCATTCCACCTTTTAACAGCGTCAGGGAAAAAAGACGACTTGTAAGCTTTAGTACAATTTGGTATCAGGCAAGCGATACGAGCAGGTTTATAGCCTCTCAGTCTAGGGTCCATGGGGGAAGGATGCACAGGTGGGCCCAAATAATGAAAGTTATCATTGTGAATTTGAAAAAAGAAGGATAGCTTGAGAAGCGCCCGTCTTTGCCTCAGAGATGGCAAGTTAAACTGCAACAAGAGATCTTCATAATTTGCAGACCAATTTTTAGCACACATCCTCAGCGCCATCTTTTGAACCCTCTCTAGAGCTGCAATCAAACTCTGTTGGTAAGGATCCCACACTGGTGCAGCATACTCTAACAAAGGTCGCACCATGACTGTGTACATTTTAACAAGAGTTCTTGACGAAGCATGTTTATAGAACCTCCTGTAGAGCATACCCACTGTTCTAGCAGCTGACTTGGTAATTGCTTGTACATGAATTGACCAGTCTAGTCTCTCTGATAGCCAAACACCAAGATATTTAAACTTGGGAACCTGAGCCAAATGAGTGTCATCAATCTTTAAAACTGACAAAGGCTGCAAAGGAGAGGGCTTCCTTGAAATTATCATGAATTTACACTTGGATACATTGAACTGCATGACATTTTGAGAACACCACGCCTGAAGAGAATCAATATCCTGTTGAAAAGCAGGATAGATGACTTGATGACTTGCACGAGTTCTTATGACTTGCACGATGTCATAAGATGACTTGCACGAGTTCTTATCATTGGGCTAGTATTAGAGCATCCTAGCTGCTATTGAACAAACAGAAATGTGTTCAATGTTTGAATCAGCGACCAAAGTGAAAGTATCCATCTCCACGGTGTGCAGATTGCTGAAAAAGTACGGAATAACAAGGAATAAAATCAGAACTGTAGCTTTTCAACGATCTGCAACGCTTCATGGTCGTTACAATGTCTGAGGTTTTGTTTTTCGTGCGAGATATGTTTGTTTGGTTGGATGAAACCGGGTGCGACAGGCGGAATTTCATGCAGCGATATGGATATGCATTGAAAGAGCTGTAGAGAGACGATTTTTAGCTCATGGGATTAGGACAAATGCCATAGCAGCAATTTCCTCTGGTGGTGTGGTTGCATATCAGTTATTGTAGTGCTCTATTGATGCTCAGGTGTTCTTCGACCTGTGCTGATTTACTACCTAACCTACAACCATTTGATGGAGAAAACTCGTCATCGATTGTAATAATGGACAATCTTTCTGTCCATCACGTTGATGAAGTTGTTGAATTACTTAGAGCATCTGGCATTTTGGTCATCTTCCTCCCAACGTACAAGCCCAGTCCTATTGAGGAGGCATTTAGTTACGTGTAGTACAATTTGAGATAACATGAGGACATTTTATCAAAGATATATTGACAGAGGGATTGGAAACTCTGAACTCCAATACTATACTGTGTATAAACGTGACTCCGCCTATATTGTGGTCATTCAATATCTTCGCCATGTCTTTTTTCAGGTTTCTGCAACGAGCGGAATCGAAGCAGTTCCTTTTGACTTTGCTACATGCGTTCCTAAACACTTGATTTGCCATTTCCCGCACTGGCACGAAGCTCCATTACGTCAGCGAAACGAGTCTTATTCCGGAAGTAGCGAGAGTTTCCAATCCCTCTGTTATTATATCTTTGATTTTATTAATACTCTGAGAGACCCCATACCTTTCATTCGAGCAGCTTTCAACAGTATTACAGCAGAACATTGCAATAGCTGGATAACAGACAGTGGATACAATTAAGTAGCATAGTGCACTTTTGTACACAATAATAAACATGTGTCTAATAGTAATAGCAAAGAATTCAGTTCACTTCAACTGTTTTATGTCATCAAGTATGGTCATTTGGAGATCATCATGTTGCTCCTGTGCCACTCTCTAGAAGAGTGTGCCACTTCTGTAGCTGATCAATGCACTGTGAGCGCAAAACAATCTTTTTCCTGGTGATTGTGTTCTGCTGCTAGAACTGCCTGACTTTAGGGATTTAGAACGAAAGAACGGCTTGTTTGGTGGACTGTCGTAAGAGTCACATTTTCTCATAATTATGTATCATGTGTGCCCAAGCATGCAGTTGCTCAATGGTATATGTTGAAGAATGCTTCTCATACAATGCTTTAGGGATTGTCCTTGTCGCGATATGTCCATCTTCTGCTGGGGATTTGAGCAGGTACAAGCATCCTGCTCGTACAGCTTCCGTAAAAGATGTCAGATACGCCATAGTAGAGGTTCTAGAATTATTGATGAGACTAGAATTATCGATGACAGATCGCGTGCTCCTGCTTTACCGCCAAACTTCGTGCATGCTTGGACTTATGAAAATAGACAACAGTATTTATAAGCAGAGCATGACAATGATATGTACTCAGGGAACAGAACAATGTATTGTATAACTGTCAGAGAGTCTATCCGTGATATGACACAGCAATAGTCAGAGAGTCTGTTACAAGAGTCTGTTACAAATTGGACAAAATTGATGAATCAGCCATCAACTACACCAAAATTTTGACTCAATAAAGTTATGCAGAATTTAGTATATACTACTAGTCACATCTCAACATCCATTAAATTTCATGCTATGCATCCATTTGTCACAGACCATTTTAGTCGCTAATAGGCGCGAATCTTTGGACCGCTACATTGACTGTATAAACCATTTTAGGCGCTAATCGGTTTTCCGTGCCCGCTTGGAATTTGGAGTATCATCAGCAGTGCGGCGTCATTTGACAGAGGGAGATTTAGTTGATATGGTGTCATTTTCATCGTGTCTCTTGAATTATCCTCAACACTTAGCCAATTAGCTTCATCATCTACAGTCATAAACTCAAACCACGGGGAGTTTGTACAAAAATACGCACTGTTGGTGTACGTCATAACAGTAGCGAGGTGGCAGTTAAAACATAACGGCACATGTTTTTGCTCATTAAAATTCATCAATTGAAAACACTGTATACTAGGGTCTCATTCGCCTCCCCGCTTTTTACCACTCCACATAAATAGTAAATCTCTGCTAGAGAGCCTGGGAACGAGGCTTGTACATTCGTGTCATTCAGTAGTTGCGCAAATTGGTCCGTTGTGTTAGTTAGATTATGATATCTGTTGAGATGTGTGCTGAATCCACTTTATACAGCTAGCTGAAGGTTAACCTTGTCTTTGGGTTTATTTATCTTTTCGGGGAACAAAGTTAACTTGTCCTATCTTGTGTGTAAATGTTAATGAATGTTGGCAAAAATAACCCCCATGACATCTTTTGTGAGTCGAACTGGCTCAGGCTAGGCTATAATTATTTGACAGCAATCTCTACAAACACAATTCAGGCTAGCGGATCCAATATTCTAAACATGTAGTTTCATGGAATCGACTCTCATACACACAAATCTAAATAATAAGGACAACTCCTACTTGCTCACGCTAACGCAGTTCAGTCAACAGAGCACATGGAATATACGTTAACATGAATCAATGAATTACAACTAAATCAATGGGGTAAATACGTCAGTGTAAAGTAAGAGTTAAATAATTCAATGTTCAGTCTTCTCTATCTCCCCCAAGCCTTTAACTCATGTTTGTTTCGATTGTTGAAAGGCTCGTTCTAGTGGCTCATTCCAGTGGAATTTGTTATTTGGTTTCAAGAGTTCACGGAAGGGTAGCATTGTTTTGGTCATACTGAAGGCATAAGAGACTTGATTGACCAAACCGAACCAAGATCTGATATCTGTGAGGTTCTGCAGCGTTGGAAAGTCAGAGATTGCTCTGATGTACTTTTTGCAAGGTCGAACGGTTTGGTTTGTTATTTCAAAGCCTGCGAATTCAACCTCATCTTGAGCAAATTTAAACTTTGTGGGGTTGAGGGTGGTGCCGTACTTGCCACAGGTGTCTAGCCAATTTGCTGCTTGAAAGAAGCTCTCCTCTATTGTGTCGGACCATAAGAGTGCATCGTCTACACATTTGGTTTTGTCGGGGATAGATGCCGTGATTTCATCATATCTCCTGGTATATCCATCGCCTGAGGCAATGTAACCCTGTGGGGCTGTGCGGTATCTGTAGCGACCCCATGGAGTGATGAAAGTGGTCAGGTGTCTGTCATCTGGGTTAAGTGGTGCGCTGTGGTAACCATTCCATGCATCACATACAGTTTTCTTTTTGTTGTTGGGGACAGCACGTGCCTGCTGGAACGGTGATTGTGTGTGGTGGTTTTTTTTTTTAAGGGGTTGGAAATCTATTGTTCGTCTGCACAGATCCGATGACACCAGGTGACTGGTTCTCCAACAGGCACTGGTTCTAGTACTCCCAGTTTAACGTCTCTGTCTAAACCAGCTTTGACTTCCTCTTGCCAGTGGAGAGGTACTGGGATTGGTGAGCGGTAAGCTGTAGGGGGTGCTAGTGGGTTGACCATCAGTCTCATAGGGGGTCCATCCATTAACGGTTTGGTAGCCCTCACATAATCATTCCATCTAGATTTGAATTACTGCCAGTCCTCTGTCGTGCCAGCTGGTGAGATGTGTGGTCTCTTCACTTTCTCGGCTCTTGCGGCAGGTCCGGTCGTTTGGTGGGCAGTAGCATGGGCTGTGATAAGTGCGGCTGTGATGATTGGTTCGACGTCTGGTGTCTCGTAGGTACAGCCGTCTATCGGGCATTGCACGGTGGGCATCTTCACCAGGTGCTCTCTAGTTGGAGTTCCAGTGTTTGCTCTCGAGCTTATATAGGCATCGTGTGAACGGTTCTGGTGATGATTGGGAAGTTGCATGGGGGTACCTCACCGGAGTTGTAATCGTCATAAATAGTAAGGACAACTCCTACTTGCTCACACTAACGCAGTTCAGTCAACAGAGCACATGGAATATACGTTAACATGAATCAATGACGATTACACTAAGGCTGCGTTTACACGGTGACGCGATGACCAAAAACGAGGGGAAGTATGCGGATTCACCACAGCGTTTTCACTGTGTTTACACGACTCCATTTTCAACGTTTCTGCCAGTGAAATTAACCAGAAGTTAATTAAGCTGTTGGAATGTGGGTGTGGCCACAATGGCGCGAAGCAAATGAGCAAACTGTGCTGCCTTGTACGCACGAAGCTGTTGAAACAACGAAGAAAACGCTTGTTACTCTTTGTCTAAGGACTATTGCTAGTATTCTCTGCGAGTATGAAGGCTGAGGTATGCCCATAACAAAATCGCGTTATCGTTTTTGGCGTTTACACGTGAAAAGTTGTCGTTTTCAAGTTATCGTTTTCAAAAGTTTCCACTTTGAGAAGCGTTTTCAAGTTGTCGTTTTCAAGTTATCGTTTTCATCGTTGTTGTGTAAACAAAAGGCGCATCCGCAAAGAAAAGTTTGCGTTTTTGAGCGTTTTCAGCTGAAAGCGTCACCGTGTAAACGCAGCCTAAATCAATGGGGTAAATACGTCAGTGTAAAGTAAGGGTTAAATAATTCAATGTCCAGTCTTCTCTAAAATCTTCCTTTTTAGGAACTATCAACTGTTCTAGCATTCTGTACACATTAATTTAATCATTGTTTGTATTTTCCAGGCTCTAACACGAGACCTTGAGTTCCTGAACAAGTCACATCTCTCTATTCTGAGCTGTCTGAATTTTGTGATGCTCATGAAGCCTCTACCAGCTGTCATGTTCAAATATGAACTCATGGTCAGTTCTACTATTCAAATTCCCTATATTGTCTTTATTTTTGAAATACTACGGAGATAGATTTGAGTAGATATTCATAGAGTTAATTTTCTGTAGATTGGTCGTCCATTTTTCCAACGAAAATTTAACAAACAATACGCATTTGTATTATACGCGCAGCTAGCGACTAAAATTAAACAACGCGAAAAATTTTATAGGCGAAAATTTCCCTATGTACGGTATAATTATTGTGTTGTTTATTTTTCACTATCTGTAGCTTCCTCTGACAGCCAAGACCCTAAATTTAGCCAGACAAGTTATTCTCACCAGTACTGACACCACCACTACAGTGTTGCTCACAACAAACCAACTACTTTGTCATTTCTCTTACATACAACAAATTCACGGCAATCAAAAGAAGGTGTGTAATATTGTCAAACTTTATGTGATGAGTGACAGTCTGCATTATGTACAGGGTTTTGCAGGTTGCTTGACCAAACAATTTCCTGTTAGCGCATGCCCATAGCGTGTTTCTGTAAACTAATTGTACAGAAAAGTACTGTGCGCATGTGCCAGCAAGAAATATTTGGTCAAGCAACCTGCAAAACCCTGTAATAGCAATGTGAGACTTTGTTTTGTAGTGTAATATATGTCACACTTTCTAAGGAATTTAGGTTACAGGCCCGGCGCACCCAACAGGGCAGACCCGACACGTGCCGGACCAATAATTTTGGCCCACGATTACACAAAAGCACTTTCCGTACGTTGCCACGAGCTAAACTGTGGCCATAGTCACTCTACGAGTCAGTATAAACTTGTTTCGTAGCCTGACAGAGACTCTAGATCTCGTCACACGCGACCAAAAATTGCAAAGAGGCGGAGTCATACGCAATAAATATGAATATGAATGAGCTGCCAGTCCAATGAAAATTTGCTTCCGCCGGGCCTGGGTTATCTTTTGTGTTTACAGGTGTTTCTCAATTTGTGTGAAGAGCTATTGGTTCCTTTGCTTGAGCTAAGAGATGCACTTCAATCAAAACAGACTACTGATAACATTGACAAAATCATCAACTGGATATTTTCTAGGTATGTAAAATAGTAATGCACTTTTCACAAGATTTATTATGTGGATTGTGTGCAGAATATGCATGTGTTAATGTATGCACTGCTTTATGTTAGCATGTCACGCTGAGACTATGTGCATGATGTTGGGTGTTTCATTGCGTGTTTCATGTGTGCTTTATTTTTATATAGATGTTGTTTTTTTCACAATAGGGATTATTTATCAGAATATTCATCATCACTTGCTGATCAAGGCTCTCCTCCTCTCTCTGCTAAAGTCAGATGTAATGCTAGCTACACCAGATTGCTCTTTCAAAAGATTGAACAGCACTTGTCAGCGGATTCAACCAATAAGCTGTTTATTGGTTTTATTCCTCATTTACTTGCAGCTTTCATAGCTCAAAACAGGTTAGTCAAACTTGAGTCATCTTTTTTCAGCCTAGTGCCATAATGAAATTAGCAATATTATGTGTTTTTGTGCCTCGGTGAGTGAGCCACGAGGCAAACAGTAATCGTTCTGTCCGTCCTTCCGTCTGTCGCAAGCATTTCTTTACGCTCGTTAAAAACCAGGCGATGAAACTGGCAACACAGGCAGATATCAACATCTGAATTATAGAAATCTCGTTTTAAGTCTCCGTTCATGAGGTATGGCATGATTTGATTGCTGTTGCTGACGATCTGGACTTCTGTGAAGACAAACTGTTCACAGTTGACCGAACAAATGGCGCAAACAAGCTAGCGGCATTATTGAATCACTGGACTGGACTGCTGGAGTGGACCACTGGACTGGACTACTGGACTGACCTTTGCGAAATGAAACAGGAAACCGCACCCATAATTACGATACTACTAAACCCAAGACCATAAAAACCTTCGCCTAACAGCGCCCAGTATGGACCTAACAGCGCCCAGTATGGGGATCAACCTAAATATTCGCCACCTCACGATCCTTAGTGTTAGAACGCCGGGAACAACGATCCTTAGTGTTAAAACGCCGGGAACGACAATCCTTAGTGTTAGAACGCCGGGAACGACGATCCTTAGTGTTAAAACGCCGGGAACGACGATCCTTAGTGTTAAATCGCCCGTTAGCGAATACTGGGCGCCGTTAGGCGAAGGTTTTTAGGGTCTTGGGTTTAGTAGTAACTATAGTAATTATGGGTGTGGTTTCCTGTTTCGTTTCGCAAAGGTCAGTTCAGTAGTCCGGTCCAGTCCAGCAGTCCAGTCCAGTGATTCAATACTGCCCAAGCTAGCACAGCCTACAGCTAACTTTACTCACGTGTT